>JABASD010002089.1:0-30313 GCA_019776165.1 Pogonognathellus flavescens
TAATACAGAACTATAAATAGTGGAATAAACAATGCAAAAGTGTCATACGATTTTGTATTTAATTGCGTGGTTATACTTCTGGCATAAAAAAGAATAGTCAGGATTATAATGAAAAGGAAAAATTGTAATTAAATTCTGCAGTGTGTGTGTATTGTGTAGGTGAAATGGACTCTGGATGTGAAGGTGATAATGTACTCAGGGTGTTTGCATAATTAATTCTGCAAAATCGAGTTCAGTTCAGAATAAGATGAACTGTTACTATTTACTTAATTTTGTCCAAGTCACATTGTCAAAAGTAGCTTTGTGGTTCGGGACAGGAAAATTGAGTGGAATTTTTTCCCTTGAACTTTTTCCAAGAAAGTCATTTAAAATTCACGATTTTTATTCATTGTGTGTTGCTGTTTTGCTGTAAGTGGTAATTGCGGACAGTACATGTCATAGAATTATATAAAATTAATTATTCGTTCGCATTAAGCAATGTATTTATAATGTACATGTCTCAAATCGCATTATCAGCAAAACTTAACACACACTATGAAAAGTTAATATAATTTGTTTATTAAATGTAAAAAAAGTAAAGCTGACATTCAGATGATCTCCAAAATTTCCATTGACGTCAGAGATTCCAGCGTCTTTTGCGTATTAAAATTGCCATATGGTTTTATTAAGATTGGTTACTTTTAGTATAATCTATAATGTGTAATGAAATGACTTCAGTTATTAAGTGCGCTAAATGATTTTGTGCTGAATGATGTATTGTGTGTGTATAAAACCAGGGGCGTATCTAGAAATTTGTAATAGGGGACTGAAAACCTAAAAAACGTCAATTTCTGATGACCCCTTTTTCCGGAATTTGGGGGGGGGGGGGCTCAAGCAGCTCAAGCCCGGTGGATACGCCCTTGTATAAAATAACAATATCAGAAGAAATATAAAATCGTATTCTTGACACCATATTTGCGTCACAAATCATCATCAGAAAATTGCGGCTTAATTTTATGACGAGAGTATAAAATTATGGAGTTGATTTTATGCCGAAACGTGATTTTTTCTAATGAAAGTAAGAAAAAATATTTATGAGTTTATTGTAATGTAATGTCACACCTTACTACAAATATTTGTTTATAAAATAATGCTATTTTACCTGCACTCACCAGTTAGCTTTTCAAGATTTTCATATATTTTTAAAACATCAATCATTGAAATCTTCCGTTCAAAATTAATTGACAAAATATTATTTTATATGTAGTTTGTATTGTAAGTATTTTTGTCCCACATATTTTCATTTTCTAATTACCTGTAATAGTAATTGCATCACATTTTCAAATAAAATTTTGTACGATATGTGATCTAGTATATTTTTTAAATTGCAATAATAACTGCGTTGGTGAATTTTCTATTCGCTGTCGTTTTCAGTATCTATAATATCAACAGTAATCATAAATAAGCCCACGAATAAACGAATAACCGTTTCTATTTACAATGTATTGTTGTAAATAATAATAAATTTATTATTATTATTATTATTATTATTATGGTTTTGTTGGAACAGGCCACATCAACGTATAAAATTAATAAATAACAGGAATTCCATACTTTTTCAAGCTGGGAATTATTTTGTGAATATTTTTTCCTTGCAGGACAATTGTTCCAATGAATTGTTCGTTGTTTGTGATTATCCTTAAAATGCTGAAATAATTCTTAGAATTGTATTGAGGACGATCAGAAGGTTAATAATCTAAAAACTTTCTCATAACAAAAACAAATAATTTCTTTTTAGGTTTCTTCGGTTTATATAAAAACTCACAGCCTTGTAAAATTTAACTCACTATCAGTGAATCAATTGCGTACAGTGCAGTGTGGTCGAAAAGCAAACCATTTTTTCAAAAATAAATTAAGGTAAGTCATTCATTTCTCATGATCTTATTATTTACATTCATTTAAATCTTTCGTTTTATCAATTGCTATTGCATACTAGACACAATGTAAGCTATGCAGTTTGCACTAATAGAAATGGATTATGTCCATCATCCATTTAAATAATGTTCCGACTAATTGTAAGTGCGTAAAATTTCTCAACAAACTAATTTTGCCGTTCTTTCAAAAAATGTTTAATAGAATTTTTGTATACAAGTTTTTGAAAAATTTCTTGAGAATTCCCACGCAAATAAATTATTTGTACTGTTCAAAATAATTTCTAAAAGGTTTTAATTAAGTTTTATGTGTTGAGTTTAACATTTATCTACAAATGACAAAATGTTTACATTAAAAGGAAACAACTTAAATTGTGTTAATAATTATATTTGAGGAATAAATACATTTCAAAAATTATTTCAAAAACAAAACTGATTTTAAGGTTTGTTAGTTCTAAACTGTTTGTTTAACCGGAATTCATTACAGTACGTAAATCGAAATGTTTCAAAGGGGAAATTAATATTAAAAACTAATTTTAGAAATGGCTTGCTATCATTTTAAATAATATTCTATAACCTTCTATGCCATTAAGTTTGCAAGTAAAAATGAATCACTTATCTATAAATACGTAAGGCAGAGAATAATTTAATAAAAGACATAATTATTTTGTGACTTAAAGGTGATTCAAATTCACAAATCAAATAATTTAATAATTTAATTAAATCAAAACATGAAAGATAAAATGTATTAAATTGATGTTTTCAGAACTGAATAAAGAATGGCTGGGTTCAACAAAATGCTCTTGGTTGCATTAGCCATCATCTCCATCTTGGCTATCAGCACGATTGATGTTTGTAAGTCAACTTCTTTTTCCATTAGAAATGATTTGTATATTTAATTAACGTAAAAATACACTTCCACGAAATTAGCAATGCTTAATTCACTTTTCCAACAAAAATATTTGTGAACAGCGGATGCCCGCCAGTGTTTTAAGACTAGATGCCACGCTCATTCCGAAGGAAGCTGGTGCCCTGAGAACATGGTCACTAAATCTTGGCATTACTGTGCTGGAATATTTGCCAAATGGGAAGAGTGCTGCACACGATAGAAGATTTTTATGGATTTCTGGATGACAAAAATAATTAACAGAAGTTTCGATCCATGTAATGATGTAAATACAAAGTGAAAATTATTATTTCAATCACCAAAACGTTCTAATAGGCCACCAGTAATTTTACAATTTGTTTTTTGGCATCTTTCTATTTTCATGCAAAAGTAAACATGGTCTTCTGAATAAGCATTAATTTGTAATATTATTTTAAAAATGTTACTACTATGTATATCTTCAATATTGTAATGTGAACAGTGAACATCTTGGTACTTTAGGAATTAAAAATTAAAAGGATTATAAAATAAATAAAAACAAAAAACACAGTCGCACAAACACTAATGAGTAAGTTACTTCATAAAATCTTTGTCGCACGTACCCGAAATCGAATTCTACGTATGCGCACGGGTCTTGCTGTCTTCTGTTGGAGAAAGCAGCTTTAATCGTAAAACATGATTAAAGAAAAACAGTTGTAATAGACTAAAAGTCGACTGTATTATTTACCTACTTGTGGTACCATTTGTGGTAACATTTTTGGAGTAAGTCAGTAGGTGGTAATTTTTTATGCTTTTCATTTTATAAGTTTTCTATATTTTATAGTACAAAATTGTCTTATATACTAGAATATAGCATGTATTCATATAGGAATAAAGCATGGCAACAAATGAATATGAACGAGTGCACCATTACAGAGAACAAAGAAAAATAATAAATACGCATACGAATTTTAATATGTTTATACTTAAATTTTTATCGCACTAAACTGTAAAAAAACTCATCTAAATTCTTCGTCTAAAAGCATTTTTTGTCCAAAAATGATTCAAAATTTTTAGTAGCAGTAATATTAAGTCATGAAATGGATTCGAATACGTCCCACCACAGGTCAGATAAATCCAAACCACTTCAACAGCAATTGGTATGGTATTTACGGCCGTTCCTCCGCACAGAACTTACGGTAATGGATTATTATCGCAAAATGAATTGGACTTTAGTAGTTCCAGTTAAACTGGAAGAATCTGGACACCAAGCAAAAGCTTATGCATTTGTCTACAGTGATAATGTCACTTGCGGCGGAATATGTAAATACTTTAATAACTTAATCGGGCATTTATCAAAGTTATTTTAATTTATTTCTTGTGATTTAGCTACAAAAAAAGTGTGAAATAATTTTTTTATGACGTATAGGGGCACTCATGTGGGGATTTCATTACAATACTCAATATTTTTTAAAGCCTGACCGATTTTCAAGGAATTCCACCATTGAAAGTTTACTAACTAGTGAAAATCCATATCGTCGATATCATGGACGAATTTGGCAGAGTTTTGTAAGATCTTGCGTTATCAGCTACCGAATAGGAAGTCGAATCACAATTGGAGCATTGCTCTACGATTTTACACAAAGATATTTGTCAGAGGTGAAGAAAGAATTAGTTAATCATTTTGGGGGATTGTAATTGGTCTTTTTTACCTAGGGCGTATCTACGTTTAGGCTCACTGGGCTCGAGACCCCCAAGATTCCAAATAAAGGAGTTATTTAAAAAAAACGCTTAAAAAATTACATTTTTTGCCTATGAGCCTCCCTTAGATATCTCTAGGTCCCCATTGGGGGATTCTTGGTACGCCCTTGTTGTTTACCTATATTTTACTACTAATGCGCTAATAGATTTTTTTACTTCTTAGAAATACCATAGAACGAAAGATAAAAACGATTTTCTTAGTCATACCATCGCTAGCTTCGCAGTCATCTCAATATTTCCATTTCGTAAGACTTTTCCAGTATTTTGCATTTTATTTTGAAGTGTTCGTGTGTGCAATTAATTTGAAATATTTACCTTGTAATTTTATAGGTGCATTGCAATTTCATTTTGATTTTTTGCGACAAGCTTTCAACAGAGCGTTAATTGCCGTTGTCGCGACGGACGTGGTCAGAGAATGGACTCATTATAAACACAAAATTTCACAACAAATTTTTTACACTTTTGGCAAAAAAGACAGTTAAATTTTTGTATAAGCATTAAAAGTTTACATGAAATAAAAGGACCAACATGTAACTTATAATCTGAAGCTGATTTTCAAATTTCAAGATGATCATTTTTAGCATCATAAATTCATAAACGATTCTTATAACAACCCATAAGTTTTTCGGCGCAAATGAGCAGCCCTTAATTGGTTCTTACATTTTATGTTAAGCCTCTTGAAAAACAATACAGAAAAGCCAGAACAAGGATCCCATGAAAATATAGAATGAGATTTTATTCACCGATTTATTCTAGGGTAAATGAATACCTAACAAAACTTAATTAACCGCTTCAATTAATCTATCAGTTTCTTTGCAGCTTCGATGTAAGAATCAGTAATCAATAAATATACAGTTAATATGAGGACATGATGATATTGGCTTAGATTTTTACGTGAAATACATATTGCATTTAGTTAGTCTTGTTCGTTTTCCATAAGTTTTTCAGCCTCCACATATGACTCACATTTCGTTGCATTCCCTTTTCCATTTATGACAGCATAAAATTCATCAGAGTCAACAATAGCTGGAAACGGCGACGCAAGAAGGGTCGCTTTCAATCTATGCCGTTTGAAACGGTTATTACAATCAAAGATGCCAAGTAGAATTCAGTAGTGGGGAACATTGATTTAACGAATCTGGAGTAACTGCAGTCAGGGGGGGTTTTGTATCTGCAAGAATACGAACCAATCTTAACTGCAAGAATAAGTCTGCAATTTAAAACGCAGATTTATTCTTGCAGTATGGTTTATATATTCTTGCAGATACAAAACATTATTGCAGCCTATAAATATTCTTAACACGCATACTAACCTTAATTAATTAATTTTCTCCAATAGGAATCTCACGCTTCAGCCAGGACAGTTATTTTATTTCAGTCTTATATCTGAAAATAAAAAATAAACATTAGCCCGCTCAATCAATATAAATAACTGCAATTCTGCAGTATTCGTATTTTTCGCTGTTGCTGCTTCCATATGCTTTAGGTATTGACTTAGTGAATGCTACACAAAACCATCACCTAAAGCAAATGGAATCAGCAACAGAGAAAAATACAACAATGAATAAAGGTAAAAATAATCTTACCGTTTGTACATTGTCATTTAAAAATTAATTAAAGGGGGAACAGAGGCGTCTCTTCTCGTGTCTGACCTCAGAGTCAGATCACTCCGGAGTCGTTCACAACGACTATTCTGGCGCTGAAAATAATAAAAATGAAAATATTAAATATCATTAATTAAGTTTGCTTAATTAATATAATACCTGTAGGTATTTAAAACTTATTAAAATTAACCTTACGGTTAATTCCTGACGCAACCCTCCCGTTCTCCGGATCTCGAGGAGGAAGACCTTCGGAGATTCTCCGTCTTCGGAGATAAACAAAATAACTCCCCGCAAGAACTGCAATCACCAGCAGGACGATCAACATCAGTCCTGCACCTGTAAGGTAAATATTTATTATTATTATTATCATTATTATTAATGTCATATTTCTATTAACAAGTTAACACATAACTTTATTTCTCTTTCAAGCTTTCGAATGCATACAACACTCTTCTTCAGGAATTACGAATTACAATTCAAAATATCAAGTCTACTTTGAATTGTAATTCATAATTCCTGAAGAAGAGTGATGTATGCATTCGAAAGCTTGAAAGAGAAATAAAGTTATATGTTAACTTGTTAAATATTTAAAACAACTTACCAAATGCCAGTCCTCCAACGAAGTTGGAAGACTGGACGCCGGCTGCTGCTGCGGATGTTGTTGCTGCTGCTGTTTTTGCAGTCTGCTCAGCAGGATTGCAGAAATCCAATCCGGGAGAGGTTCCAGACTCTCCCGGAACGCAGATTCCCCGTTCCCCTAGCCATTTGCATAGGCTAGTTATGCAATTTTTGCAGTTTGCTACAGAATAGCAACCTGCAACAAATTAAAATTTTATTATTTATTTCACTTTAACTGCTGCAGTTAACCAGTTATACTAGTTAAGAGCAGCAGTTAATATTAAAATTAATAGTAAGTAATAGAGGACTTTCTAAATGTCCTCTGACAAAACATTGTCTTACAATCTCAGCTGTTTATCTCAGGCACTTAACTTAAGCTCTACTGTATACGTGAGCTAAGTGCAAAGACAACATCACCGATTTTAAGGAGAAAATATCACCTTAAAATCGCGGTGTGGTCTTTGCACTTAGCTCACGTATACAGTAGAGCTTAAGTTAAGTGCCTGAGGTCAACAGCTGAGATTGTAAGACAATGTTTTGTCAGAGGACATTTAGAAAGTCCTCTACTATAAAATCACTTTGGTTAATTATTATTATTATTATTATTGTACAATAAATATGCTATGACTGAATTTATTTCTATAAATTCAGTCATAGCATAATAACTTACTCATTTTGCAGATGACGACTGGGACGATGACGACTAGGACGATGACGACTGGGACGATGACGACCGGGACGATGACGAAGAAGAAGACGGAGAACAGACCACCCGCACTACACAAAACACCTGCAACTATCGGAGAGCGGGAGGGTGTAGTTGTGCTTTAAAATGTTGCGAGTTTTAATGAAACTCGCAGCATTCTTACTTACACCTGTGCAGGTGTAAGGCTAACCTTACCTACACACACACACAAATGCTTCTCCAGCGCTGCCCCTTAAAAATAAATAGAACTATTCACGGAATAATTCTATTTTATTTTTAAGAGGATGCGCTGGAGGAGCAATAATAATAATATTACATGTCTCAAGCTCTCAAATATCCAATTATACTTGAGACAGGTAATAGTTATTATTAAACAACGTAAGTTGTTTGTATAATTTAGCTCTGTCTGTCTGTCTGTCCCTAAGCACGATAACTAAAGAACGGTTTGAGCTAAAGACTTCAAATTTGCTTTATGTACTATTGAGGTCCAATGTGAGGTTAAGTTCGAAGATGTAGTCAATCTGTCACTTACATCATGACCTTTGACACATTCAATGTGTCTTTGTGTATAAGTACCAGGACCAGTTTTGCTCCAATGCAACAGATATAAAATATATATGATTCGTAATATTATTGCCTGTTTGAAATGTAAATTTTCATACGAAAGTCAAGTGAAATTAAAGATAAGTTTTAAAAAGAGTAAACGATCCAACAGTACAAAACGTTAAGCAAATTGAATATTTATATTTCCATAACTGATAACAGTGCGCTTTCAAATTTCATTACGAAACTACGTTGTTTTATTACGCCTGGTGTTGACCGGTTTATTAATTATTAGTTTTTATGAAGATACTGATAATTATTAATATCTTCATCCAATGCAAGGCTCGTCCGTAGTAACTATTTATTTATTAAATAAATAAACCGGTCAACACCGGGGTGTAGCGAAACAACGAAATTACGTAATATTTAAAAAAGAAACTTCAAAGTGCACACGTGAAAGCATTTAATTGAATACATAAATTCTGACATGTTTCTGCATTGTTGGAGATAGTTAGTCGACAGTCGACTACACTGTGTAAAAAATATTACTTAGGCTTTTTTGGAAAACTTACATATAACTTCAAAAGACTTTTGTATGACAATTTACATTTGAATTGTTCGTATGCAGTTATATAAATATTACAAATAATTTTATATCGGAGAAATATTTACTAGTGCTAGTACTACAAAGACATTGAATTGGCGAAAGGTCATGAAGGAGTTGACTGATTGACTTCATCTTTGAACTTAACCTCACATTACACCTTAGTAGTACGTGTAGCAAATTTGAAGTCATCAGCTCAAACCATTCTTAGTTATAGTGCTTACAGCCAGACAGACGGACGGACACACGGACAGAGCGTTATTATACAAACAACATTCGTTGTTTAATAAACAGTTCATGGTTTCTCAGGTGAGAAAAAGTCGATTGTTTGCATAATGAATGGAAAAATAGGAACTGGGACTGTTTGTTAATAAAATTATTCGGGTTGACACAATCGGTGAAATTACCGGGACAGATTAATTAGGAGATATCTCAGTTGTTATTATTAACCTTTTTAGCCCTAAAAAGAATGCCTAAAAAGCCGTTTCACAGTCCGAGTTTCGATGGATACTGGTCAAACAGCTATCTTGGGGATTGTTATAGTTTTAAGATGCGTACTATTAAATTTTCTACTCCTATAATCAATTTGCATTTGAATAATAATAATAATATATTGTGAGTATTATGGAAAACTCTGAAATTTTAATGACGTTTTCTTTCCATTTTTAAAAGCTTTATTTATTTCCTCTTGTTTTGAGGTCAAATACATGAATATGGATTTCGTGTATACACTTTTAGTAACTTATATATTAAATTAAACAATTAAAGTAATATTAGCATTCTCAGAAATTAAGTTAAGATATATTAAAAACAACTTTGGAAACAAACCTAATTCTCTGTGAGGGTGCCTAGAGTTTGAAGAACAAAATTAAAAACTACCTTTTATTTGAATACGAGTAGAATTTTAAATCAATTGTGCTTACACATACATTGAGTCGAAGAAGTTCTATTAGTAAAAAAGTCATCAAAATGTTTGCAAAATATATGTAAAGGCTCTGTTTTGTTTGAAGTTTTTATTTATTATAGATTTATGATTACACTGCAGTTCAGCCTGTGCAAATCGTACAGTCATTACAAATGCAATGATTTTCAAATGAAGCCAGATTACATACAACCAATTTACATACACAAGCTTTACCAGCAACCAATTTATCTACAACCGGCTTACCTATACTCAATCTACCATAGCCAAATTACCTATTTCCAATCTACCACAACCGGATTATCTATAACCATTCTAACTGTAACCAAGTTGCATAAACCAATCTACCTACAAACAAAGTACCAATTACCTATTACCCGTCTACCTGTAAACCAAGTACCTATTACCCGTCTACCTGTAAACCAAGTACCTATTACCCGTTTAACTATAACCAAGTTACCTAAACCAATCTACCTGTAAACCAAGTACCAAATACCTATTACCTGTAAACCAAGTACCAATTACCTATTACCCGTCTACCTGTAAACAAAGTACCAATTACCTATTACCCGTCTACCTGTAAACAAAGTACCAATTACCCGTCTAACTGTAACCAAGTTACCTAAGCCAATCTACCTGTAAACAAAGTACCTATTACCTATTACCCGTCTACCTGTAACCGAGTTACCTAAACCAATCTACCTGTAAACCAAGTACCTGTTACCAATCTACTAATAACCAAATTACCTGTAACCAAGTTACCTAAACCAATCTAGCTGTTAACAAAGTACCGATTACCTGTCTAGCTGTAACCAAGTTAACTAAACCAATCTACCCGTAACCAAAGTACCTGTTACCAATCTACTCGTAACCAAGTTACCTAAACCAATCTACATGTAACCAAAGTACCTATTACCAATCTGCCGTAACTAAATTACCCATAGCCAGTCGAACTGTAGCAAATCTACCTATAATCAATCTATAACCGGGTACATCAGGATGGAATAATTTTTATTAGTATTATTATTATTTTAATGTAAATTACAGAAACCACTATTTCGGCAGCGGATGCAGCTAAACTCAGCAGCGATATAGATGACGTCGTTACAAGCAATCTTAAGCTCATTCATGAAAACGGACTTTTGAAATTAGAGATTCAAGCATTAAAAAAGCAGCTGGAAACTGGAAAACCAGAATCTCAACTATTGCAAAAGAAGCCGGAAGCATCCGAACTAGAGACTCAGCTGCTTCAAAAGCAGATGGAAAATGATCTCTTAAAGAAAAAGTTAATAACATCAAAACTGCAGACCCAGCAATTAAGTAAGCGCAATAAGCTTTATTAAATCTTTTAGAATTAGTATGATTTGTTTTTTGCACGTTTGAAATGTTTATGTATTTGTTAGATGCGATCTGTGAAATTTCTGCTGCTGATACTGATACCTTCGCTTTGCTAAAAGCGGTGAAGATTTTAAAAGACTACGAGCAGCAAAATCCAAAAGTAATGTTGGATAAGGTAAATAGCAGCATAACAGAATTACAAATGACATCGATTGAATTTTACAGATTCTTTTTTTGTAAATGCTTAAAACTTCCGCAACAAAATTTCAATCTAGTTTCTCTTTTACAGGAAAGTTTTACAAAGAACAGGTATAAAATTATAACCGACAGCCCTTCAAATTCCGACTCCGAACAACCGACAGTAGCTGCCAAAACTAATGGACAAGAAACTCACAAAGTGGACCAAAGCTGGAGCTGGAAGAAAAATCCACCTAAGGACGATGACCCTGACTGGCCTCCGCCCAAACAAACTGCAAGAACGAACTCGGCTAAGCGACGGGTAAAGATTCTGCAGTTATGCAGAGGTTAATGATACACAATGCATAAAATAAATGTCGTACGTTTGGGTTGTTTTTGTTTTGTTTCAGGCTTCTAAGCGAAGAAAGTGCATTGAGCATAATGCGGATCCCATGGAGCAACAAAGTAATCGTTTAGTAATAATTTTAAATAAACAAACATTATTTAATGTTTTAATTTCTTTTTAGCTGGAAAAGAAAACACTTCCGTGACTACAGATCTAGCTCTTTCTACTCATGATTCTCCGAAAGAAAACATCGCTGACGAATGTAAACATTCAAATATTTATAAATGAACAAATAAATATATAAATGAAAAATCGTTCGATATTATACCTGCTTTTAATTTTAGTTGGAGACATGCCGGTCATTGAAGCTCCAAATGGAGATACTGCTATTTATCCTTTAACGGGTTACTTTGGAGCTCCGCATGCAGATGCTGCTATTTATCCTCCACCGGGTTACGTCGACAATGAGGAGCCATTTGACTTGATTGAAAGTAAGTGTTTTAGATTTTTTTCCTCTATTCTCTCCCTCCCTTTCTCTAATAAACTGACGTGTATACTAAAGGTCTGAATGAAGGACCACCCCCAATCAATCAGGTCGGATGGATGGAGGAAATGGCATGCACAACTCCCGATTTCTTCCCGGCTTTCCACGGTATGACTATAACTGCTTATAATATTATGTATTAATCGCATCAAACGGCAGTCATGAAATTTTGCACCAATTCTCTCTCTCTCTCTCTCTTACAATGAAAGATGTATTATTTTAATATGCAATATATGATTTCTGTTTTTTTTAGCCTATTTGGAGATAAGCACAGACGGTTTTGCTGATGATGCTGTAGACTGAAGCTCGTCATTCGATTTCAGCATCCAACTTAAAATCATCATCATCATCCTAATACTTAAATAATACCTCAATAGTAATCATCCCGAATCCTTTTAATACTTTTGTACAACATGTTGTTTTATACAACTACCTCAATATTTCTATTTTTCTCTATGTATTTAATCTGAATTTGTTCATATCAATTGTGAAATTATAATAAAACACCCGATTTGATGATTGGGGCTGGTATGAGTGTTTTTAGTTAATAGCTCTATCAATCCTGAAAATTTAATCAATGCGGTGTTACTACTATTTCACAAGATGTATGCAGCCTATACTAGTTCCTCTACTGAAATAAAAATATGTATTTACAGAAATAATAATAATATTAAATGCCAATCTAATTATTTGCATATATGCATCAAACGATAGTTTTGTTTTGTTTTGTATATAATAAAAATGAATCATCCGAGTTCGTGTGATTGTATAATGTATTATGCATATTTAAAGAAATTAAAAAACGTAAATATAAGCTTTGATTAATTTTATTTCGAAGATTACCAAAATCAATGAAAATGAATATTAACCTAATACACTGAACATTAATGAAATAAACATTTAATAAAATTTAAACTTAAATATATACTTTACTATAAACTGAGGTGATTACCAATATCACCAATAAGTTATTATTAATGTTATTATTATTATTATTATTATAACTAACCTATAAATAAGTCATTAAAACTTAACTATACTGCGATGATTACCAATATCATCCGCAGTTATTATTTTAACTAACTTATAAATACCGACACAAAATCATTCTTTAAAACTAAAATATAGTCATAAATGTTATTTATATCATACACAGTTGAATGATAAATCATACTGCTGAACAACTACAAACTTCAGCTAGTAATACTTTATATTATAAACAAGACATAGTTTAAGTGTATCACGGAAAATGGAGAAGGACATGGATTTAAAATTTAAAGAATCATGCCTGCCATATTCATATTTATTATTATTGAATGTTTTTTCCTTCCAAACGCCGCATCATTCCAAGAATGATATCCGCATGTTCAAATGACAATGATAAAACCTCATCAGTAACAATTGTATACCATTGTTGTAAACAAAAACACTCTTCATGCATTTTCTGCTCACAGGTATTTATGCGAAGATGGTATAAATTATTTTTACAATAGGTTAGTAAACGTTTAAACATCCCTATTAACATAATAATGTTTTACATCGAGAGGTAGTGAAGATGTTATTAAACAATTAAAGTCACTGTACGAAAATGTTTGTACGAAAACACGGCTGAATTTTCGATTATCAGAAAAGTTTAGCAAAGCAAAGTAACTTAGGAAGTTACATTTTTGCATCTTTCAACTATTTATACATCAGAAGGGGCATTGAAAATGTTATTAAGCAATTGAAGACACTCTATGAAACGATTAGCAACAAAGAAAACCTGGTTCTCAGAGAAAACGAGAAAATGCTTTCTTAAGGGGGAAGACAACTTTGAATAACTACACAAAACTAAATATGTATAATAAAATTAATCTGTGGTCATAACAAACCAAAAAAGCTGCACGGATCCGGATGAGGAAACACGAAAATCCGTTGTTGTTGATCGTCATGACGAATAATAGAGGATACAGCAACAATTGCAGCTCACCCGCTGCAAACAGTTCATGATGCCATCCATCACGTCTCTCTCGGTAACTAAAATCATAAAATAAATTATTAAGTTAAAATCAGCAGATAGCTTTAGAATTCCTGTAATTTGCAAAACTGAAAATGAATGAAATTATATTTAATTTTTCTTCACCTTAAGTTGACCGTTAGAGTACTGGCTCATGTAGCGTGAAAGGGCAGAACATAGCTGTGAGCCATCCTGAGAGCTCAGGAAGACTGAAGACAGAACTGCTCGTACTCTGCTAGTCTTTCAGCATGAAGAGCTTTCCCTTGTACAGAGTAACACACACAAGTCGGGCCGCAAACCATATCAATAGTACTTCTACGCTTTTTGCTCCATGTACGTATGATTTCTGTGTGTAGGCAAGTGGATGGCCTATAGTCCGGTGGTATTCTCAAGTACTGTTGTATTTTAAGCTTCTTCATTTGTCCGAGTGTATAACGGCACTCACAATCCCAGCCGCACTGAATTTCCGACCGCTCCCCCGTATTAAGATTTTTTATATGAGGGCAAAGAGAAACTATAGGCTTTTCTATCATCTTTTTCAAAATCTCATCTTTCCCATCTACAACTTGAAAGGTTTCCATTGCGTTGTAGTTTTGTCTTTCAATAAAGTTTTCATTTGTGTACTAAGCAGGTCACGAGGGCAATTGCTGTCTTTTATAGCACTTATGAAAACTTCTAGTCCTGCTAACTCAATTTGCTTTACAGGAAAGTTTTTAGTAGCAAATGACACCAAATCTACAATGTGGGAGCCTTCAACAACTTTTCCATTGTACACAATTTCTCCACTCTTCTTCCAAGTGAAGTTTTTTGTAGATACAAGTGCATGCAATAGCCTCTGGCATCGATTCTTTTGTGATGAATTGATGAACTTTAGTATCGAGTTAACCTTTTCCTCTGTGTCTTCTTCAGCTTCTATACCGCTGCACAATTCTGATATTCTTTTAAATTGTTGTTCAGTTACTAGTCTATATATTCTAGCCATTATTGCATGCTGAAATTATGACACTATGCAAAACTGAGGCTAATACCGTCCCAATAATATGTACAACAAACTTTTGGTTTGAATAGAGATATTTTCTTAACTTATGTACACTAAACTTAGTTTTAATAAATTGCTTAATTTTCTTAGCTAGTTTTTTAATACACTTATTTTGAGTAACATCAACGTTATATATACAAGTAGCAATAGAAATTAATTGTTCTTTTGTAGCGTTTTTAATCAATTTTTTTCTAGCTGCAGCTTTTGATTCATACAGCTGTTTTAAAAACTGACTTTCCTTCGCAACTAATTCCATTATAATGGTAAAAATATCTCTGCGTCAGCAGGATATATAGAACTACGAAATCTCAAGTTCTCGGAAGTGGCTGGATGAAAATCAAACACTAGAAAAGAGAATGCTTTCCTCATGCAATAGTTGTATATATATTGAATAAATTTAATATTTTCAGGTTTAACTTGCCTGGCTATGTTAGTTATAGTACTTTTATCACGCGGAAAAGGGCCTACTAACATGTAGGTTGTATTCATAGATATAACTCGCATATTTTTAGGATAAGTGTTTTGGAGTAGGAGAATTACAGCTAGTTTAGAATGATGTACTTTCTTAGTAAAGAGACTAGTAATAAATTTTGAATATTGGGTTTCAATTTCCGTCATCTGATCATCTATAACAATAAGAGTGTAAGGATCTAGTTTATCTTCTAAATCTGCAATAGAACTGAGAAACTCAATTGCAGGATCAGCAGATTCGTAGGCAGGCTGCCATTCAGAATACACGAATAAAATTCGTTTTATTTCAGCAGAGTGTAATTCTGTTCTTCTCTTAATTAGTTCCAACACAAAGGTAGTCTTTCCAGATCCGGTGCTGGATAGTACCAGCATCGAATAAGGAAATTTTAAGGTACAGTCTACCTCCATGTCTATGGTTCAAATGGCTGATTTTCGTCAAAGAGTTCGCTTTTAAAACCGAATGGAAGACTATCGATCCCGTTTGCTAATAAGTATCTATGGCAAGAATAAGCATGTAGAACTTGCTTGTTTACTACAATTGTGTAAAGGTGCTGTTGATGGGATTTAATCATAGTCATTTTAACTCTCGGCTCAGGCTTGTATACTGCATTCCTATAATTCTCATGCATGAGTTTAAGCAAAGCAGACCTTCCAATCCCTTTACCTTTCTTGATTTCCCTACAATTATAAAGTAGAACACTATACATTTTTAGTTTAAGGCTTACTACTTCTCGAATACTGAGCCCTTCATATTCAAGTTTCCAATACCCTGAAACACCTTTATTATTATCATTTTTTAAACTAAAGAAAGGACTGTTTAGATCTAAATTGGAATAGTCCATCCAAGGAGACAAAGCCTGCATCATTTCTAACCAAGTTCTCCCTGCCGGTAAATACACTTGAACAAGCAAACTGTCAGTATCACATAAAATCAATTTTATTCTGTTATTGAAATGTGGGGACAAAACATCATAATACATTGAATACAAATCAAGCTTGGCCAAATCCATAATAGTATACCCGATTAAAGAAGCAGAGCCAAACATACAAGAAGTAGGCTTTAATTCAATAAGACTCACATCGATTTGATTATTGACAATGTAGTGAGATTTATATGTAGGTCTGCGAAGCAGCTTTTCACAAGTTTCAGCATCAAAACACATCACGAGACTGATAAAACTTTCTACAGACAAAAGACATATACCGTACAGTGCGTTGGCCAAAATTTTTAATGAAGCTGCCATTGAAGGAAACGGACAATCTGCTCTCATTTTAACTAATTTAGCTACGTGATTAGCCATTATAGGAGCTTCATCAAATTTCAGAATTCTATTAACTCTTTTAACACGCAATCCGTTCCGCAAATAGTAAAAAAGAAGCTGGTGATGAAGGAAATAAGAATCTTTATCAAAAAATGTCAACAATAATCGTTCAGCCGCGTCTGAATTTTTTATATTAACCTGCTGGGCTAAACTCTTCTGATATTCAGAGTACTCTTCTACTTGTATATTTAGTTTATGCGGTGCCAACGGCATAAATGCATGCGCCACTTGTAACGCATCATCATAAGCGAGATCTACATCAAAAAAGTAACCCACTCCTCTTTTCTGTTCACCTAATTTTGAAAAATCAAACTCTAAACATTCTGCTTCTGTCATCCAAGTGTAATTTTTAAAAGGTACTGGCTTCATCATTTGATTCGGGTATTGTGCATTTTCGTCGATAAATAACAGCATATTTTCATCTTTACTATCATCAAATTCAGCTGTTCCTCTTACATTGGAAATTGCTATCTTTTGATTCGAATTTGTAACTCCACCTTTTAAATTTTTACGAATCACATTATACAAATCAATATCTTTAATGTAATCTATTTCAGCTTGAGTGCAATAAAGAAAAATTTGCCAAGTATACGAACTACTAGTTAAACAGTGAACTGGATCTAAGTGAAAATGATGCATCATCTGATTTCTATAGTAAATAAAAGTATCAGCTAAGAGTGTGGTATCTAGCTGGAGATAGATTTTAGCATAACAGCCAAAGGTTTCGCATTTAAATAAATCAAACATTTTTAACGCATGATTATAATTTTCTAGAGTGCATGGCTCGTCAGTAAGGTCATTATGAAACGCTTCTATAGGAGGGAGTTCTCTCTCCAGCAGGATGTCAGGGCCTGTCATATAACTATAAGGAAATACTTGCTTTCTCAGTATATCATCCATTTCTTTGTCTGTGAAATTTGGGAATGCCTCCTGTGTAATTTTAAAATGTTCTTTTCCTGTGACTACTAAATTTTTAACTAATTGGTCGAGTGAAATTCTTAAATGCTGTATGCTGTCCATTATTTTTACTTTATTTTCAATAGTAATACTGAGAAAATGTTCTTTAGACTTTGCGAGCAGCTTTACATTCTTCGTTTTTAAGAACGAGGGATGAAGAGATTGAATTATATGCTTATTATCATATCTCATCGAATTATGTAGAAAGACGCATAACTGTTTACTCGGCTTTAATGCTAGATTGCACATGTCACATATACTACATATGAATTGACCTTTCTTAAAAGCTCTGCCTTTGTAGGTTGTATAAGAATGAGCATGGTGCCTTGCTTTGTTAACAATACGTGCTTGTGAATTATAGTTAGGGGAAGCATAAGAATTGAAATCTACTCTACATTGCTCACAAAATGTAGCTGCTTCAAAAGCCTGTTCATCAAATAAGCTCATTTCCAGAGGCTCGTTTAATTCTAATCTATCATGATACTCATCTGCTTCAATCAGCAAAGCCTCAATCATATGACGTAAAGGATTCGGTCCGTCGTAGACCTTTGAACTTATTATTCCTTCATCTCCCACAACATAGTAAGAATACGAGCCAGCAATGTGCTCATTCTTTATTTCTGAGTTACCAGCAGTTTCTTCAAGGTTTTGTGTAACAGGGACTAGAAAAGCTTCGATATCAGCAAAGCAAACATTAGGTACAGGGAATAGATGATGAATGTTCCTGAATTTAATTTTAGTTTCATGCTGAGGAAATTTTACTATAGGGCCTTTAACAGTACGACACAGGCTTTCATGACAGTCTAAAGGAGAAATGCTGTTATACTTAGCTTTACAAACCCTGCACGGTTGATATCTATCATTCTCGTCTGGTTTTGTATACTCAATTTCCTCTTCTTCTTCACTCTCTCCACTTTCAAACTCATCTTCACTCTCTTCCATAGCCATGCATTTCTTTTCATGCCTTTCAAGCGCTGAAGTACATACATGCTTACGTAAACAAAACCTGCAAACATCAAATTTATGATGTCTGTTTCCGAGCAAAGCAGATAAATTTTTTATGAGAACGAAATGTATGTTCCCATTTTTTTCTAGAGCTAACAAATCCACATGCCTATCTCTGTTTATTATCTTTTTGGTAAGTAATACAGGATAAAGTTCGAATTCTTTGACTGCTGTATCATCATTTTCATCATCTTCCTCATCATGTTGGAAAGTTTGATAAAAATATATATTGACACTTAAGTTATTAGCATCCTCAAACTTCGAAAGATCTCTGATCTCTACAGGAAACTTGAGCATGCTAAAATTAAACCGGTGATAATATCTTTTATAATGCCTAACCTTTCTCGCATCTCTAATTTGCCTATTATAAGGATGAAACTTTGCAATAATGCACCATGCAAAACATTGATTATCCTTGTTTTCAATGTTAAGCAAACCTCTTCTTCTTTTAAAGCATTCCGGAAGAGGTAAATATCTAAGTCCTCGCAGCGGAATATATATACCTGTGTTCAGATCGAACCATTTTAAAGAGAATAGCACCCACCCACTGTTTTCGGATGTGAATAATTGTAAAACACTATTCTGATGGCTAAGTCCTAACTGATATAAATTACTAATGAAGTTCTTGTGGAGAATTTGCATAGTTGGGGAACAAAGGTATGTGTACTTATAGATCTGATCTTGAGGATGATAAAGTCTCACTTTGGTATTAAATTCTACGCGAAGCCCTCTTTGTGTTCTTAATAAATATATGAGAATACGAGTTACGTGTTCTTCCATTCCTGTAAACAGCGATTCCAGATCACCGTACATTTGTATATTCTCATTCCTGTAAGTGTTGAGACGAGACGCATGAGCCATAGCTTCTAAATGAAAAGGAGCAAGTTCCAGTTGTGCCTCTCCACCGCCGTACTGCGCTGGAAGTAAAACAGCACACGGTTCATGCTCGACCTTGTCCAAGAACGTGTTTCCGCATCTTCCGCATTCATGAACCTCAAAATAATGTCTTCGCATTTGTCCATTATTAAATGCACGGAAGTAGCATCCTCTTAACGTACAATGGAACTGCAAAGTATTAGCTATTTTTAGTTATAATTTTTAATGATAAAATATTGCTACAATCTGTTGCAAAAAGTCATTTTATGAAATGGAGGTACCTATGTGTCAAATGTGAGCTAAAAAATGTCAAATCATCAAAATAGTAGCTGCATGTTCAAACCAAGTACGGCTTGAGTAGGCAACCACTACTATATTATCATCAAAATTAAGATATTGTTATGCAAAATCACAGCCACAACTGACAAGTGTACTTACCACTAGTCTGTTGAGGCTATGCATAAATTTGAATGTTATTATTAGACCTACATAAAAAGATCCGTCGGGGATAGCGATAATATACCACATCGCTATCCAAGCCAGATCTAAAAGAATAAGCTTATAATGTACCTAAAGCAAACGACACACAGGAGATTGAAAACAACAATTTTTTTTACATACGCAAAAGGTTGAACAAGTTAACTTAATGGAACGCCACTAAGCTAACTTGCCCAACGAAAATAATATGCTTGTTATTTCATACTTACATTATGTCTGATCCGTCTGTAGAGATATCTCGCACGAGGCATGATGATGACGTCTCAGCGGAGACGAAGAAATGAATGAACAATATTTTGCGTTTTCACTTATTTATTCGTTTCAAAAATCGAGTAACAATAGAATCATTTTTATACGTGTTTGAGGTAAAGATGCTCACATTGAATGTGCGCTTACAAAAGTAATATAGAAAGTATACACAGAAAGCCCCACAGGTTTCTGAATCACTGCTCTGCAGCACTCTACTATTTACAATAATAGCATTAGGTATATCAATGCCGTAATAATATGGCCGTTTACCCAAAGAATCCCAGAAATAGATACTGGTGTAATTAATGGCGGCAATTCCCAGCCAGTGTATACCCGCTTTCCCGCTGTCACAGCAATTTACAATGTATATGCTAGGAAATTCTTTTATTCTTAGTTTATTTCTAGGTACTACATCTCCATGAGTTATATTACATAATTTTTTAATTTTATTAAGTATACCTAAGAGTTCTAAGGTATCCATTAGAATATAGCGTCGCACTTGACTGCTCTTACGTTATTATTATTATGTATTTGTATGGTATTTTGGTACTGTGCATACATAAGCACGCTAATATTCTCATTTAAAGCCTTGTCAAAGGTCACGTCTACTGTTAGATTGGCACGTCGTTCTAGTCTCAATAGATCGCCACGAACTGATGGGCTAAGTTCAAAAACTACAAAGAAATAGCCTTTGAGATATTGCTCGTAAGTTAGTCCATTTCCAATGTCTTTATTGAAAGAAGCTGCAACCAGATTTTTATATCCGTGTATATAGTCAGATTCGGTGAACTCTATTTGACTGAGTGGTAATGATTCGTTATCCGCCTTTAATGTAATTCCTTTTAGCCCGTAATGGTGAAAATAATAAGAGCTGCTTTTTAAGCTGCCATTAAAACTGTCAGTGCTCATGAAGCCAAATATTACGAACTGTGGTAATTGACCAACAAACAGGTTCGATATTCCCTGATCCATACCTTTGGCTATGGTGAAGGATTTAATTTCTGTGCGCTGTATTGGATACAGAGCAGGCTGTGTATGCATTTTCTGTGAGATTTGATTGTATGCAGTAGGGCTCAATGTGTGTCGTCTTACTACGAAGTGAGCTTTATCAATATGTATCTTAAAATCTGAAGCGCTGCTCCACAATGCGAATTTTTCACTGTTTCTAGTTAGCTTTATTTTCAGGTCAGAGTTATGAACAAAGTATCTAGGTTGCATTGCCAGGTCAAGAAATAAAAGACCACACATGCGTAATGGTTTGCTTAAAGCGATAAGGCTTTGCCTAGTAGTCATACCTGTATTTAAATCTGTGAAGTCGTTCGTATCCGAATCTTCCACCCATACCTGACTGCGTGCCAAAGTAGACTTATACTCTGTACCATATCCGAGTAAAGTGCTAAGGTATGCGATATAAGGATATGTATTAGAAGAAGTACTAGTAACAGGGAAATCATTAATAGAAAGTTCAACTGATTTAAACAACGCATGCATAAAATTATTTACAGGAGCTACTTTTTTTACATTAGTTAAATTTGTATCATCCGCGTTAGTAACTCGTACTGTTAATTCGAGAAAACTGTTCGCCAGATCGATAAATGTACTGTTACCAGGAATGTTGAATGTTATATCTGCAAATTGTTCTTTAACAGCGTTAGTAGGGAAAATTTTTTGATATTCACTGTGGACGATTGTAAAGTCAGTATCAGGGATGCGGAATAAGTCTATTTCTGATCGCATTGCCGGCTTGCTTCCCTCCATGAGATTCATTTTCGTGTGCGTCTTCCTTTACGCTTATTAGTTTTCTTACCGGCCTTCTTCTTTCGTCTACCTGCTCCCACCTGAGTCCGTCGTTTTTTATTAGTTGTTGCTGGTCCAGCTCCTTTTTGTGTACTGCGTCGCTTTCTGCCCTTCCCTTTCTTTTGAGTTCTTTTTATACCTGCGCTCATCATCGGAATCGGATATGAATCAGGCCGTAAACCTAGTCCATACCCAATCTGGAAATCGTTTTTCATTTTTATTAAAATATTTTAGGCCGAAAAATAAATTCAACGTAAGATTGTGATTCGGGCTCGACCACTTCTCTAAATTTGTCGTTCACAATTTCTACTCGTATAGTATTGATCTCAGATTTGATGACAGGAACGAACGTAAGCTGTGTACTCGCTTGTTGAAAGTACTCGCTTTCACCTACATAAACAGTTTTAATGATAGGTAATAATCTTCCAGCAACTAACTGATTTTTAGTAAAGTCGGTGAGAATGTGAACTCGCTGAGGCTGAAAGACTGAATGATGAATGTCAGAAATAATTACTGCGGTCTTTCCTTTTATAGCAAAAGTTTTTGGCATGAAAATAGTGGACAAGGCTTCCCCAAAAGTTAAGGTGGCGTCGGATTCTTTATTATTCCTTATTTCAACTTTATATCCGTTGAGTTGCAAGGATATTCCAGAATCAATAATTGCTTTGTTTATACTAAGAACAAGGTGCTTGAGTGTAAGCTCTTTTGGCTCCTCTATGCCAACAAAGTTTTTAGTCGGATTTCCAATGTACTCAATTTTTATAGCATTGTCTGCTGATTTGTATCCAAATATATTTCTTTTCATAGCAATAAAATCCACATTCACAACTGCACATTCGTATTGATGGATTGGCAGCTTTAAAGTTTTAAACAATTGAGAATTAAAACACCCTCCTTTATTATGCGTAAATATATCTTTAGACGCTGAACTGTATACTCGTACTGTTTCTGTATCCATGACTATTGCGGTGTGTACAATGTTAGTTCTGCTTCGTAGAAAGTTCCTGTTATGACTTCCAGCTTTGAATCTGTCAGTGTGTATGTCACAGGATTGGTTAGATGCACCTTACTTATATTAAATTGTTCGTCCTTGAACGTTTGCTCATAGCCTTTTCTGAATAAATCTTTTATTCGACTTACAAATACCATGTCTCCAACTTTAAACTTTGGTTTATATTTCTTTTTATATATCAAAGATTTGAAGGTATTGTTAAAAACTATATACTCATTCTCATCATTTACATCTTTAGGCCGCATCTTGGTAGTACTGTGTATAGTAGAATTATAACTCTTTACTAACATGGGAAGAATTTTTATATATTTCCTATTACCTACGTGTGTCCAATATCTGCTTAATCTCCCTACGATTGTTCTATGCCATCTTTCAATTACTGCGGCTTTATTATCTCCATACGTATGAATTAATTTAATGCCTTGACCTTTTAGGTAAGCAATCATATGCTTAGACTTAAATTCCCCGCCCATATCACTTAAAATATAAACAGATTTTCCGAGTTGTTTTATGATCTTTTTAACGGCTTTTGTAGCTTCAATTGTAGTTTTGTTTTTCATGTAGGCAACTGCAGCCATTTTACTAAAAACGTCAATACCAGTCAAAATGTATTTGTAATTACTATTTTCATTTTTATATTTAGTAAAATCAATTAAATCAATTTGTATCTGATAATGACTAAAAAATACCATAAACTTTCTACGCTTGAATCTTCGGCGAAACGGTCTATGGAGTACGTATGGTTTTAGCTTATATAATTCTTTCATAACAGCCTTATGATCTGTCAATTTTCTATTTTTCATGAATGTTGATGCCCCTGAAAATGAGCCGCTGAAGAGCGGATTAAAATACGAACGAACAATACTCATACTTAAAGACAACTGAAGGTTGTTTGATTTATTTCATCATAATATATTTCTTTTTTTTATAAGGTGCCGCCCAGGTGTAACAGGTGATGGGTCCGACAATTGGGAGCGTTGTTTCTATCAACCTTCTGCTTTTGCTGTAAAACACCAAAACATAAAATGTCAATTGTCATGAGAATCAAACTTACGACCAGAACAAGAATACTATAAACACCACAACATGCCTATGATATTTAATATGAATGATACTTACGGGTGAGAATAAGCCTGCGTCATCCATCCAAGGTAAAAATCTGGGACGTCTTTTATACGTTCAACAAATCCTTTTAGCTTCCAAATTTGGGGAATGCTCTGAATGTAACTGGATGGATACATTTCTTTCCCATTCGTGACACAGCGAACTAGATTGTCCGGTAATGCTTCCATCAGATAATTCCTTGTTTCAGCATAATACGTAAGTACTACCGGATCCAGTCTGAATAAACCGTAATGCGCGTGAGTAAAGCCAAGAATACAGTCTTCGATACGATGTGAATCAATTCCTCTTTCTGCACACCTGCAAGCAAATTCTAAACTCTTGATTACAGGATTTTTCAAATCAGAGTCCCTGTAGGCGATTGCAAATGCAAGATGATTCCCGTGGGGAACGAATTCTATTAGAACCACCATAGCCGGCTACCTATTTAGAAATGGTGTTAATAATAGAGTTCCAACTGACTGAAGATGGTCATGTGGAATCATTTTATTATTCAAGCTTTCCCAACATATACATTTATTTCAAATCATGTTCATGTAACGGTGAAAATTGTTTGAAAGATTTGATTGAACGGATAAACATACCTACTTCGCTTTATATAACTTTATTCAGATCGTCTACAGCTGCATTGAGAAAACTAGGTTATGCTGCAGTAAGTGCAGAAAAGTGTCTCAGTATAAAGATAGAACAGAGAGACATCTGGAAGCTGACCAACCGCAATAGCGAGACTTTAGTGAACCGTTATCACGAAATGTGCAGTCTGTTAAGTTCATGTAGTGAGCAGGATTTGATGCAGATCGGTTTAGTATTGGAAAGGGTGTATCGCGAGTTAAAAGTCTCCTCTGTGTTAAATGAAGATGAATGAAAATGAATTCTATGCCAATGAGGTATACTGCAAGTTCTGTCGCAGCATTTGACAATTCAAAAGTAGCAACAACTACAAGATTAAAATCATTTTCAACCTATCAACAAGAGGAAGGTGATGAAATAGACTTCAATTTGTATGCATTGGCCGGATTTTATAGAAGTGAAAACAGCGAGACCAGTAGGTGTTTCTTTTGTGGGGTGTCGTGTGATATCGGTTCTAATATTGACCCGTTCCTGGAACATTGCATAAGAAACCCAACATGTACGTATATAAAAGTGAATAAAGACTTGCGTAAAACTCCAATTATCTCATCGGCTAAAGATAATATACACGAGACAATTTTATGCAAAATTTGCCTGGATGCTAAAGTTATGTGGGCAAATCTTCCTTGCGGACATTTGGCTACTTGTGCTACCTGTTGCTGCACACAAAAAAATTTGTGTAGTATATGCCGGAGTAAAATTGATACTATAATAAAAATTTTTGTATAATGCCTTTAATTTTGAAGCTCACTAAACCGGTGAATGAATCTTATAAGTATGCAATTAAAAGATTGCATAGTTTTAAATTGTTGCATAAGAACGATGATAAAAGAAAATATGAATTAGCAAGACTCGGATTTTACTGCAGTGAATTAGGCTTCAGATGCTTTTACTGTGGGATAAGTACTTATAATACAACAGTCACCGATATTCATATGCATTTAGGGAGTTATTGTAGTTTTTACTTGGCAACTCAATCAATCGACCTAGACCCGAAATGGACTCCTTTAACATGCATATGCTGTCGTGAACCGGTAATGTATATGATATTAGATTGTGGATGTTACTGCTATTGCAAAGATTGCATCTGTTTATATGAAGACTGTAACAATTGTGAATCAAGAGCTACTGCAGCTTTAAAAGTTTTATTGTGAAATGTATAACGTATACACCTTACGAGCGATAAATAAAGAGGACTGTGATTTGCAGCATAGAATTGCGACTTTTAATTGTGATCATTATAATAATGTCAAAACGATTTTAAATTATGCCGATCAAGGTTTCTGCTCAACAAAACAATATGGATTTGCGCAGTGTTTTTACTGTGGACTATTAATAAATGTTTTAGTTCCGGTTATATATTTCATCGATATACATTTTCAATTTAAGAAAAAGTGCACATTTGCTCGAATCAGAAGGGCTGCCGTTGCTAAACCTTTTGATTTGTCTTGCAAGGTTTGTAAAATTAGACCAGCAGAATTTTTGCACTTTTGCTGTCAAACATTAGTAAGCTGCAGCGAATGTGTTGTACAAACTACCAGGTGCGGTAACTGTAAAAATGCCTGCAAAAAAGTGTTCCGATGCGAATTCGTTATCTAGACGTGCGACAGAGAAACAATGCAAAGCCTACGTGCGTCGGAAAAAGAGTGTTGGTGTTTGCTTGAAATACTTTATTAGTTTCAACACAGATGCAAAGCAGCGAGATGTAGATGAAAGATGTAATACATTTTATATTTTACATTTAACACCAGATTTGAATTACTGTGTGAAAGATCCTGATAATTTAGCAGAACAAGGATTTTATGTAAAAGATGTAAACATAGGTCGCATCGAATGTTTCTATTGTAAATTATTTATCAATGTGTTAAGCCCTGTCGTGCAGATGAAGGATATTCATGAGTATTACAAGGCAAAGTGTACTTTTAATGAAATACGAAAACAACTCAGTTTATGGAGCAAGAGTTATCCTTCAGTTTACGAGGATCCCGATAACATTGTAACAATCCCTTGCAAAGTTTGTTTTAGAGCGCAAGCTCAAGCTATATCAATGTGCTGCCGCACAGTAACGTACTGTGTCAACTGTTTGTTTACTCAACGATCTTGTGTGTCGTGCAAGTTGTTTAATTACAAAGTGCAATTGTTCAGAGCTAAGAAACTCTTTTAAATTCAAAATGTCAGTAAAAAATTGTTCAGTTTTCGACAAAAGGCGAGTTACCTGCAAAGTTTGCAGGTTTCAGTGGCTGAACGGACCAACTGCCACCTTGCACCATTTTCATGATTTTTCAATCATGTGTGATGATTGTTACGGCCGAACCCTTTTTAATACACCTCCTCGACAGCAAGAGGAAGTGTCTTCTTCTACAACCGAAAATTTTATCGAACGGTATCAAAATAATTATTTATATTTTATTATATTACATCTGATTTTTAATTTTAATTTGTTAATAAAAATAAAATTTAAAACCATTTAAAAAAATTAATTATATTTAGGCCGCAAGGAGTTTCGACTGCCCACAGTCCGTCATCTCCTGTTTCAGAGTCATTGTTGGTGACTCCATCAGATGTGTCGTCAAGTTCCACAGGTGCGGGTTTGAATGTAGAAGAAGAGGATGAGTACCCAGAGTGGACAAGGGCTGAATGCAGAGCTAATGGCTTCGGCATTACGTATCACTCTCAGCCAAGAAATTATCAAAATTCTTTGGATATTGCGGCTTGGCTGGACGCTCAAGTAGACAGCCGGTATGCTATTTATTATTATTAAATTAGTTCAAAATTGTATAATGCTAATTTAATAATCAATATATTTAATAATTGTGGTTTTTATTGCAGCGAGGCTCTTTTAGCAGACGAAGAGCTTGCTGTGGAGGGGGTCTCGCCTATAGTTCCACCCAATTCTCCCCAACAGGGTCCATCTAAACGAATGAAGGCAGCCAGAAAGCTGTTTACGGATTCTGAAGAAGAAGAAGAAGAAGAAGAAGAGGAAGAAGAGGGGGAGCTCGAGAACTATTTTAAAGTTAGTCTGGACTTTAATTGGGTATATGTAAAATATGTGATAATATATTTAATGAAAAAATTATGAATTGCAGGAGCTGAACGACAGTGACTGTCTCTAACTGAATGTCCTTTCACATCGTCTATTACAATGCATAGCATTATTATTGTATATAGTGGAAGTAATAATCGTACATGTATTGTATTATACTAATTATATTCATTTTAATGTTTAGTTGATGATGCATATTGTTTGAAAATGTATGTTTATTAACCGTTGTTAATAAAAGATATTTTCCATTGAATCTAAGCTGATTGTAATTTATTCATTTAGTCGTTCGGAAGCATGCAGGCATACTACTACTAGCATGGATTTTCATTCGAGATTTGAGTTACACTGCATAGATTGTGTTATTTTTAATTGCGAAGGCTGCTATTTATGTGATAATTGTGAAAGAAAGTTTTGTTTCGGAGTAAGCATAACACATAAAGGCATATGGGATTATTGTGAAAGGTGTTATATTATTCAGTTTAATTTCACAAACAGTCATTATGAGTCTCTGGGAACTGCTAGTAACTGACGAGTTGGAATGTAGTGAGAGTGATGAGGATGAGTGCAGCGGCTGTCATTCGTGTTACGAATGCGGTGCTTACTTCTGCGAAGGAGTTGAAATAAACGGTTTCACTAAATACTGTCAAGAATGTTATGAGGAATCTCCTGCATACATTGTAAATAATCCTACGCAATTATCATTGCCATAAAAATGAGTGTAAACGTAGAGAATAGTGTTGAGCAGGCTGAGGACTTGTTTTGTATTAATAGATATCCTAATACGTGCCAAGGATGTAATTTTTGCGACATTTGTAGGCAGCGGTTCTGCTTCGGAATAAGTATTATTATACAAGATATTTGTGAACAATGTTACACTCAGAATTATAGCGGTCTTGAACAACCTGGGCAGCGCGCCGAAATTTGGGTGGATTCAGAAGAATGACAGACCGTCCATTTGTTACCGAAGAGTTAGAATGCTTTGCTCATACATTACCCATATCTTTAGGAATTCCGGATGCTGAAGATTGTGAAGGGTGTTATGAATGCTTAGAATGTAAAATACGTTTTTGTGACGGTGCTGATATAAATGTTTGGGAAACATATTGTGAAAAGTGTTATGAAGAATATGTATTCTACAGAATGCACAAATACAATTAGTGATAATCATAACAAAACCTAATAAGGATAATTGGATGCAACAGCTCTGCAAAAATGAGTCTCATTCCTCGTTTAGTTACTGAAGATTTATATTGCGTAGAGGAACATAAAGATGATGATTATTGTTTCTCATGTGAGTATTGCAGATCAGAGTTTTGTGTAGGAGTAGTTATAGAGAATTATGATTACGTTTGCGAAAATTGTTTTGCGAAAGCAGTTAAGTGTAACTAATTTTAAATATTAAAACTTTGATTGTCAAAATGGTCGTTATTATAGACTATATGATGTATAGAGATCATGTATTAAGATTGGATGCATACAGAGACAGCAAGCCTTGGAAAAGAGTCATATGGGCAAAGTGTATATGCGACGAAGATAATAAAATTACGGCAGGTGAAAGAGAGCATCCTACCTACAAGTGTCTATTCCTCATCTTTATAAAATACAAAAACTTTTTGATGCGAGATCCTGTGATATTGACTGTGTTTAAAAAAAGTCAATATTTTATTCAACAAATTCTTCAAGATCATCTTGTCTGCTGCATTCAGATGGACATGCCATGGATGCCGTTTGCAAAAATTCTTCCAAGGTGGTATCCGGATCATTTATGTAAATTTACCTTTGATGACAACATCCCAATGTCCGATGCATGCTGTGACATATTTTGCCTGAATGAACCGTTTATGCAGATGGATGAATTTCTAACGAAACTGGATCGAGAATGGAAAAAGGATTGGTACGAAGAATTTCTATTGAAAGTCTATTCTCATCCGTAAGTATTTTCATATTTTTTATTAGATGTTACTAAATCTATATATATCAAATTTTTCATTTATGGTCTCATTGACTTTCAGGGTGGCTTTGGAGTACATCAGGAGAACTCACGGAGACAAGTGGCGTACATTTCATGTAATTAAGGAAGCATAAACTATCCTGTTATTATTATTATTATTTTATGTATTATTCTTATAGTCTGTTATGGATACTAAAGTACCCTTAGAACTGCTTGTAAAAGCAATGGATATTGCTGAAAAAAACAACTTGTATTTTTTAAATCCAAAACACAGTTTATATACATCAGAAATGAAGCAGGCAGTAAGTTTGTTGCACAAACTAATACAAAAAAAGGCAACGTATGATGTTATTCTTGGCGAGCATGCTGCCAAATGTAATTTTGTCACTAGAATAATTAAAAATTAT
>JABASD010002090.1:0-30301 GCA_019776165.1 Pogonognathellus flavescens
CAGAAAGTAGGAAAATGAGATACTCTGTTTTCCTCAAAGTAGGCAAATGAGATACCTTCTTTCCAAGTTAGGCCGGCGATATAGTAAATCATATATATAGTAAAGTATATACGAACCCTATTCATTACTATGCATATCAAGAATTATATATATAGAGAATTGTATTATACACAGCTTGTAAATCCTTGGATAGATAATAGGCTTTCTCTTTCTTTCATTACATTTATGTTTCCTTTCTTCAGTTATTTATGTCTTTTTGTTGGTTTTTGGTTAGAGGAAAACAAATCACCTTACTTCCACTATAGCGTCTAAGTCAATACGAAGGCCGAGTGAAACTTGTAGTTGTCTACTGCTCTCTAATCTCCAAATTGATTTCCTGGTTTGGCTTCCGATCCGATTTGTATTGTTCATGTTGATATTGAGTTGAGTCGAGACTTTCCACAGCACGATTCATTCAAAAACGAATGAAAATTGTCCAGGCAATTTTTTAAATGGAACAACCCTTTATCCATCTTATTTCCCATTCTTCAATGCATTGAATCAACAGAAAAGACCCATATATAGTAATTTATTGATTCGCTTGCTTGAACCATACAAAATGGTTTTTGTGTAAAGTTTTGTATAGGTTGCTATACTTTGCTTTACCCTTATACATATCTTATGTGAATTAATGGCTTGTTGATTTGCATGTTTTGAAATATATTATAAGGTCCCTCCAAATACAAATGAATTTATAATGTTACTATATTTCCGTTTAAAAGTGCGGGTAATATTGACATTTATTTGTATACAGATACTATAGTATAGTAACAATGCTTTAGTAAAGCCTATATAATTTTTGTCTTTTACGAGTTTACGAGTTTACGAAAAGTGAATGAATAGCAAACCTATCCTGATAATTTGTGAAAATATTTTAGTAAAATAGGAAGATAGGACCACAGAGAAAGAATCAGAACAGATTTCTATGTGTGCATCTTCTGTCTGCTGTAGACAGCTCAAATGTTGTGCCACACAGAACGAGAGGAGTGTGGAGAAGTTCAATGTTCTCCATTCACAGCCGCGATACATAAAAGAAGCCATAAAATTCATACACATTTATATACACAGCATATGTGTCTTGTTCTGGTTGTTCCTCTATCTATCTATATCTACTATGTAATATGATATCTACTATATGTAATACAGTAGTGTGTGCGGTAAATGTTTTCTCATATAAAGTAGACCTATACATTATACTGCTATATATAATAGATCTGGATACGATGAAAATACTTATGGCAGGTTCAATTGTAAAGTACACACAGAGAGACTAACTGTCTGAGAGGGAAAACTTGGATTAGGCTTGAGACGGATTGAGCCCAAGTAAAGGAAATGAAAGGGAAAGCGAGGGAAAGTAAAGTGTGGAAAGGAAGAGTTTTCTTTCTGCCCAAAATGAGGAGTTATAGGCAATTTAGACTAGTGAAGAAGCAATTCAAGAGCTACAAAAATTCTCGATGAAACGCAATGTAGTAATGTAATGTAAAAGGAGGCTAGACGAAGAGAAACGTTAAAATAGCCTTGCATCAGACATCATCCACATCTTTACTTCTTACATGTACTATCTGTATATGTGTGCCAGTATCGGTTTTGTACATTCCAGTAATATACGAAAAATCCTTTTGGACGCAGAAAGGTACTCTATACGAATGAAGGAAGGAAGGAAACGTCTATTCTCTCTCTATCATTCTTCTTCTCCTCAACTCCACTACTACTACTGCCTCTCTACTACCACAAAATACTCAGCTAAACCTTTCTCAGAGTTTACTTTGAGTCTGCCCGGTACAATAGAAGTTTTATATGTACCTACTGCTATTTAATAGTAATACCGAAGAATAAAGTAATGTTGCGTAATGTAGGATGCAATTGAAGAAAAGAAACGGAAAAAAGATTTCATGTAGTATCTATCTATCTCTCTATCCATCGTTTTCAAAATATATGAATTTATGAGTGGAAATTGTGTTGTAGCATGTGATATGAGTTGAGCTATGACCACGGCTCAGCCCCTTTCTTTGTCCGTTCGTCCATCCGTACAAAGTACAAACGTTTCGGCTTCAAAAATTTCTTCATGCACACACACACTGCCAGAGATGGAGAAGATGCACTCTTAAGTATTAGTTCTTGGGACGGGTTACTATTTTTCCTTTTTCTAGGGTCGTTTAGTCGGTTGTGTTCCTGTTTTAGTACTTACTGCTAATACTACACAAAGATATTATAAGTACTACGCATAACAGATACCTACTATATTTTGTGTACAATTCTGCCGACATAATCCTGAACTTATACATAGGACGAACACACATAGTGTAGTGTGCTATTGAAGTAGTAGTAGTGGTACAAACATAGTAACTCAAGGCCGGGCTCATCTTTATGGGTTATTGGGGAAAAGAGGCGTGGACGAAAGACAAAGAGCACTGGCGGACGAGATAAAATTTTTCAAGATCTATTCCCTTTTTCTCGTTCGGAAAATGGGTTATCAGAAATCGATAAATTGGGGATTAAATGGGTTAGGGTATATGAAGCTATTCTAAGGAGTCGACACGTACAATCAAATGACTGGAGCAATTTAACGGAAGTTTTACGCCAATTATATGCCGAGTCATGAGACTCCTTGTGCCACTCTCACAACTTGAGTTATGGGCAAGTGAAAGCAATTCTCCAAGGGGATAAACATTCTATTGCTAATACTTTATATTCGCCTAGTCGACACTCTCCTGTGTGCGCTACTGGTGGAAAAACTTGCTTTCTCCTTCGTTTCAAATTATATCAGGTATTTTTCTCACATCAAACTTTTATAATGTAGCCTATTATATATCAACGAGCAAAATAATATGCTTAGGTAATAATAAGTTGAACTGAGAGTCGTAATTTGTTCTTGCACACTGTAATTGAACGGTGGTAGCTGTAGATTCTTGCAAGTCTCCTATATAATGCATCCCATCGAAATTACTACAACCATCAGCATTTGCCATTGTAGTCTCGTGTACACGGAGAGTAGTTACTGTTCTGTGTTCGTACTACAGCAGCTGCGTTAAAACGGGAATCCTTTTTGATTGTGTGGCAGTCAGCTCACAAGTGTCTACTCTGCCACAAATTTAAAATCTTAATCACACTGAGAAATTTATGATCCGTTGAAATTGATGGCGTGCAAAATTTGAGTATAAACACCCATGGGGTGTCTTCCCTTTCTTTCATGAAATGTCAAAAATGACTTAGTTGGTTTCTGGTTTCTCTGAGCTTATTTCTAGCTGACAGTTTCCTTAAGTGAGAAAGAATAGAAGGATCGGAAAAGGAGTCACTGGGAGATATGCTCTTCTATTGTATGTTCTCATATGGTGACTTTTTCTATGTCAAAATGACACAAGACACATATAAGAGGCCACCAATCTCTTTTCTTCTTTTCATATCGTGTATTAAACTTAAGACCAGCAAGAAGAAGGATACACCGCATCTTTGCTCAAAATCTCTCTGTGTGTTCTTCCTTCCCTTCGCACATGTGTTTCATCTTGCTGTACTATTTATACAATAAAAGGATAATAATAATACGTTGTTGATGAAAAATGAAAATACTCAGGGAAACAACTGTCCCTCCTTGAAACATATTGTACCTACTGAAATTCTGTAGGTTATAGTATTGTGTCCACACATTATTGTGCACAATGTCCAGTTTCTTCCACACTTTTGAGTTCTTTTGCACTTAAATTTGCCAGAAGTTTACTAGATAGCTGATATGAACCCCGGTAATATATTTATGAAAGAATCGGCTGTGGAATGGTGTAATCCCAAAGACAGATGCGTTTGATGTGAATGATGTATTTGTGTATATTATAAGACACACGTGGGGTAGAGCATCTCGCTTGAGAAGCTGTAGCTGTATAGGTATGTACAGATAAAAGACTGCGACTCACAAAACATAGTAGAGAGACACATGTTCATGGACTTTCTATGGGTGATAGATTGCACTCATAAAATTCCCAGTAGTTCCCAAACAAGGAGTTGGAACATTCTTCTCTTAGTTTTCATTGCCCCATGCATCATGACTCTGGACCAATCTCCATTCATAATGCCTTTATGGTTCAGTAGTTCCAGACTTCTCGTTAGCATCTCGTACCGCCGTAGTGGATCGTATATAGGACCCGGGCGACTCAACTCCCTGCTCCTGTGTATTGTGAAGTGATTGTGAGTTCAGGTCAGTTTCTAGGCTATGGTATACATATAACAATCACAAAGTACAAGAACAATAAGCCCTACAGACACATACCTACACATATGTTATGTAATAGTACTATACCATAGAGAAACATTCATTTGTATAGGAAAACCATGGAAAGTTGGTCTTGAGTCGCGGTCGCATGGTGTAAAAGTATATCGGACATACACACATACACACGGGTGTGAATAAATGCAGTTTCTCTCCATTCTGTAGTAGTCGAGTGAAAAAGAGCCATGTGTAAGTCAGTCAAGTCAACTATGGGATAGTAGTCGTGCATTCTAAGTAACAAGAATGGCTATAAATGGATAGACAGAAAAAGAGTGGGAGAAGGCCACACTATGTTAGTGAGAAAAAAGGAGCGTTCCAAAGTCCACTGGAAAGAAAGTGGGAGAGAAGGTTCCAAACTGAAACGAGCCAACAGAGAAATTGAGAGAGACGCATTGGCATTCGTGGAACGCTTCACATTCTCACTTCACACCGATGCCCAACTACGAAAAAACGAAAAATAAAATTGCGTTCACTTTACTAGTCTTACTTTTACTTACTGCAGCTGCCTTTGCCTTACAAGTCTGCCTCAGTGTCCTTGTTCAAGGTAGTCAGGTATTTTTCCTTCATGTTCACGTCGTCCTTGCGCATTTTACGCGACACCTTATCGACTTTCCTCCAATTCAAATGCTCCTACGACCAGTTTTTTCTTTATTCACAAGCTTTCTTATTTGTCTGAGCGACTAATTCTCTGCAGGAGTAGCTAACTCGTCTTTACAACAGAATTAAAGACTTACAATTAGATGGATGTTCTTCCGAGGCTAGCGGCCGTTGCGTAAAGTTAAGTTAAAGTTTCGTTTGATAACTCTTTCTTTGACTTGGATTTGTAAAAGCGAAAGCTAATCGAAATAGTCGAGTGAACAGTAGTAGTAGTAGTAGATGCAGTGTATAGAGGCAGAGTGGTAGAGATATAGAGAGAAAAATAGTAAGAGAAAATATAGACTCGGAGAGAAAGTTGCTTTTTGTGTACGATTTAGTTATTAGGAAGGAAGAGCTGCGGAGACTCAAACTCAAATCCCATCTCATCAGTTCTTCAGTTGACACAAGGCCTTTGATCACACTAAACGTGTTTCTCAACATAACACCAAATTCCGCCAGGACGGTGTAAAACTACCAGAGTACTCCACCAATACTCTATATGGGTCAACCCTTTGAGCTGTAGTTGTCTTTGACACTGTATCATGTATCTCCTAATGCTAGCAGATACTATACGGCATTGGCGTGGGAAGCGTCATTGTTAAGAAAACTTCATGGCAATTCAATGAGATTCTTCGTAGGTATTCTTGGCCAATACTATATGTATATAAACCATATCTCTACTTATACGATAGTATCTGAAACCCGAAAGCATCTTCTTTTATAAATAAACTTCAGAAAATGTAATACATCCTACACTACTACTACTGGGACGTACTTTTATTTTTAGTTACACTTTCTATATTCTTTATCATTTTTAGCTGTATGTATACCTATATCTATGTATATAGGTAACGTTTTTGTCTGTTTAAGGTTTATTTGCACTATGCACTGCACGTAGATCTAAGAAAGCCACACACGCGTATACTATTAACGGACTGTAAATCAAGTGAAAATATATAAGGTCTTATCTGTTCTTTATGGTAAAGAAAGACACCTACATTAATGCTAAACCATCCAATTACCTTTTGAACAATATAAATCATCCGCTACGCAAAATACAAGAGAAAATAATGCACGTTATATTGGATCTTCACACACGTCCATCTATATGTATTTTCCAGTCGCTTGAATGTTATTTACTGCTTCGGTTCATATGCAAAGGCAATAGCGTGTCATTTTTACGGTAAATTGCCTACCAAAAATATAAACGTTGATAATAGTAATCCTCAGCTAGTATTAATATTACATATATCTATACAGTCCAGCGGAAAAAACCCATGTACCTAAACTACCTACCGTAATGGCCATGAAAGAGCTACTTAGAAAATCATATTATTATCGGATAGACGTTCGTTGTTTAATGCATATCTGTTTTATCAATTGTGAGAAAATGGTTATCTTTTCCAAGTGTATACCTATATGACCTAGACGTGTTATTATAAAAGTATGTGCTCTGACTTTGACTGTAGTTGGTGGTGTGATCAGTGGAAACTAATGGTAAGATTGGGAGTTGGGAGAGAGAGAGACGGAGATAGACGTGTGTTATATGTAATGATAAAAGATCCAATCTATGACTGCCGTTGGTCGGTTAGTTAGATTGTAGTTTGATCAAAAAACTGGTCAGGTAGTTCTTGAGCCAACAGCAGCGCAGAAAACAAGGAAAGACTTGGAGAGAAGGCAAGCCGAGTCAACTCAGACAGAGCACGCTAAGCAAGGAAAGAAGAATTCAAGTGAAAAGAACAGACATAGCGGCTCTTGTCTATTTCACCCTTAGAGCTACGGTTAGTGAGAGAGTTCCTTAAAGCAAGTTTAGTGGAACGTTTCTGCTTCCCGTATATGTGCTTAAGGATTTCTATCTGTAATACAAATGATCGTAGCTACCACTAAGACAGAAAAAATCCTGGTTGCCTTACTTACGTATATTTTGTATATGAAAGGAAAAGATGAATTTTACTTTTATGCAGAGAGAGAAAGTAAATATACAGTCAATGAGTTTTCTGAATGAAATTTATTGATAAAAGAAATAATTTAGCATTAAGGATAAATTGTAAAATTCAGAAGCTTAAATATTAAAGTACGAGTTGGAATAGTAAGATGGAAAGATACGAGCTTGTGGATAAAGAAAGAAAAAGAGTAGAGAGAGAGAGAGATGAGAGAGCAAAAATATGGAATAGGTATTTGCACTCGTAAAGTAAAGAAGTAAGTAGAGACAGTTGACTGGGAGAAAGATGGTGGGTGAAAGAGGAAAGTAGAGAGAAAAGCGCCTTTTCCCAATTGCCTCCTTTGCTACAGGCCAGCTCAATTCTTATCCTGTAACTCGTCAAAAATCCCATCTCGTATTCCATGCTGTAATATAGCAAGACCTTTATTGTTATACACTAAAGGAGCACTTATAGCCACCTGGAAAAATATAACGATGTGCTCTCCTAAACTATATCGCACCGTATAATAAACGCTACGGCTATAATAAAGAAACGTACAAATGTAACATAATACGTTCGTACAATTGGAAGTCAGTTTAGTTACGGCTGTGACATAAGAACACTACGGGTCTCTCTACTATATGTACCCGAGTAGATATTTTCCTGTGCTTCGAACCCTTTTACTTTTTCCATTTTTTCATTTCTTCCTCATTGCTGTCGTTCACATAATCAATGGCTTTAGCCTTCCAGGTAGTCTCTAACAGCTACGAACAAAAAATCAAATTAAATCGTTCTTTCTCTCTCGTATTGATGCAATCAGTGGGTAAACGGCCATATAGGTCAACAATAGTAAATAATACTAGTTGCCTTGTAATCGGTAATTGGCAATTAATTTAATTTCCTTGATATGTCACACATAGGCACGGGTTTCACGCAGGTAGATATTCATAATTTCCAATTTTGACACTGATTCACACGAAAATGGAAGTAGAAAGCTCTAGAAGTGAATTAAACCCTTATGATTGCATTACTGCATTTTGCCATCTACCTAGTACCGTTCTGTGTTTCATCTCATCAATTTCCCACTCTTTCATTGTAGCGCTCCTCGCTTTTAGTTTCATAGCAATTTATTTTCTGTTCTATATCCTTAGTCAGTTAATTGATTCTGCTTTAATCTTCTTCGACAACATTTTTAATGAATTGCTAATTAAGAATTTGGAAAACCCAATTTCTCCTGAAGCTTTGCACTTGCTAGTACCTTTACTGCTATAAGACATTACTAATGCAGTTTCGTCCGCGGTTTCCAAATGGGTTCAGTTTGAAGGTATTTCCGATAGTTAAATGGAACTAATTTCTCTACAAGCACTCATTAAACCTTGTAAGAAGATATTAAAGAGGACGGGAGTTAATGTGGGTAGGCCATGAATGCACTGATCCTTTGTTCTGTCTTGTACAACATTCATTTACGATTCCAATCCAACCTGTGTATTTATGTTCAGTGCTTTTGTGAGTTATGTCTGCATTGACTGGATTCCGTGGATATTAGCACTGTGCAAAACACATAATAGATAAAATGCCTTCGTGTAGTTAAAGGAGAGAGAGGAAGAGATAGAAAACCGAAAGTAGATTTCTATTATGTATAGAGGAAATAGTGAGTGCACTGTGTATATGTGTGTTCCAGTGTTTTAGCATTATTAGTGGATGCCAGCTACTAAAATAAGCAGAGAAAGGAGAAAGCAAAGGCCAAGTCATGCTGCACTAGCAGTACTGGAGATCTAACTACTCGCATAAGCAAAGCATACAAAGTCTAGCATAAAGCAAAGTAGGATGATGATGATGACGATCGTTACACTTTGGCTCAATTAACTGCCTCATTCTCTCATACATTATTGAGTGCATTTTCGCCACGCACGCAAAATGAGGGCTTTTCATGTTGATGAGCTCCTAAGTATGGACGACCTGGTTTGTATGTAGTAGCTCTGAGCTATGTGTAGTACATATACCTCATATATACCCACACAAGTACAAGTATGTTCTTATATTATTTCCACCGTGTTGTATATATCTGTACATATATGCACACTTCAGTAAATATATGTGTGTGCACAAGTTGACTATGTTTATAAGCAAAGTATATACAGTGGCTACTCTTCTTTGGGTGGTTTTAACTACACACACTCAACTGGAGCTTGAAGCTCTGTTATTTTCCTAAAGCATAAGAAATTCCTTTGAATCCACGGACTGCGAATTACTTATATTCTGTATAGGATTCTGTAGGAAAGAAAATGTACTTTGTACGTGATTGTTCATTACCTACGTAGTTCATACCATAGAAAGAAGTAACTAGCTAGCTGTAGAGTAGAGATTCGTACTTGAAATAGGTAACAAACATTATTATTATTGTTATGCTGCAGTATGTAGCACATTGTTACAAGAGTTGCAGTAAGTATAAAAGTTAAGTCGTATAGTTAACCAAGATGAAAGCGCATAGTATAATGATTTTTTTATATGAGTGCATCCTGTACATAGTTATACACGGTTATACACGAGAGAAAAACGTATATGAGTATTCCAATGCTATCCGGGAATGGCCAAGGTGTGCAAAATAAATGTTCTTATGTAATAGTGTGTATTATCGATTCAAACTTCAGGTCTTTCACTTTTCGAGTTGTGTACACCCTGTAAAGTCTTTACAAATACTACAATTGAATCAAAGACCTTTATACGTTAATTGAACCTTTGTACAGTACAGTATGTGGTCATTTACATTAATTTCTAATTAGTAAATTGCTAAGTAGTGATTTTCAGAGCTTGAATACATTTAGAATGACCTGTGAGACTGAATAAGTGTCCATATGTGCATGTTAGTAAGATTTTATGAATTGCCTTTGAAATGAAAGTCAGGAAAATGGTACAGTTCTATGGAATATTTACAGTATTACATAAAGCGAATGAGTAAATCACATGTAATTATTTGAACATTAAATCTGTTTTCGTGGCTTGTGTGTATCATAAACATTTTACTTACATAATGTACCTCCATAATTGATTGAAAGTGGTGAATGTACTGAAATTGCTAGTATTTACGTTTAGTCTTGATTTGTGGTACGTAACAAGCAATATAGAAATTATTGAAGGAAAGGATTTCATGTTGGATTATAGGTCGGTGGTAAAGTAGTTGTAAATGAATTACTGGAGCACTTAAAGGAAATATAACAACAGGAAGTTGAAATGTAATATTTTCATCATGTCTTGTGTTCATCCATCTTTTCTCGGCAGGATTTATCCTTGTAAACATCCTGCATAATATTCCCAGACAAAAATCCTCTCTTTGTTTTATATTGAGTTATGTCTATTCGTCGTCCGCACTGTTTCCGCAACGGTACACGATAATACAGGAAATTGGTTTTGTCTTGTACCCAGAATTCTCAATCACATTGATACGTGTGTCGTGCTCGTGCTCATGCTTCACTACATGCAACTTGTAGTACAATGTACAGATTTCACTCAAAAGGATTTGTTTTTGCTTCGTACTTGTGTGTACTCTTTGTGGTAGTAAAAGCAAAAAACTGAATTTATATATACAAGAATTGCAACAAGATATTACAGCTGTAAGAAAATCAATATTTTCATTTAAGTCTACCTCAAGTTTTTCCTAAAAAATGTTGCTGGATTGTGTAGGATACAGTAAAGAAGTATATAATTATAATTCATATTGTACTAGCATACTTATGAAAAATATTTCATGATAAATATTCACAATTATTAATGCATAGGTACTAGGGACCTGAAAACAACAATGAACAAAATAATATTACATTATTAGCAGCTGAAAAATGTCCTTTAATTGGAAGTCTTCAATTTTACTCGCCTTTTATTACAGCAGGCTGCCAGTTATTTTTTCTCTACACGTAAAAAATTGAGTAATAATTTCATAGATCATGTCTGGGTAAAATCTATGTAATCATAGTTGTCGAAGTAAATTATTTATTTACAACTATTTAATTTTCGGAGCTAAACATAGAAATTAAAATCAAAGAATTTAAACTGATAATTAAAAAGCTATTTTTGGTTTTTGTAGATGTGTGTACAGTTTGAATATTTTATGTATTCTACAGTTGCATTTAGCTTTCTGGATTTTGATAAGTTTACTCAGCTTTTGGTTATTTTTGTGAGCTTTTGAGTGTATTTTTATTTCGATGATATTGTTATGTAGAGCAGGTGCTAGACTGCAACTAAAGGTGTTGGAACATAAATGGAATAGATTTTGAAGTTGGAGAAATAGAAGGAAAATGCGTCAGTAATAATTTTTTTCAATAGCTGGACAAGCATTTGGTTTTCACGTGAAAAATCCTATTATCCGCTCAGTTAGTTTGTTGGAGTAAAGAAGAGAATTTTTGCAAGGGTTAGCTCTCTTGGTTGATTTGGTCTGATATTGGTATAAGTCGTAAGTACAGTAAGTAGGTGGTTGGTAGTGTTATGTTGTGTAGTGAATTTTGTACAACATGCGTGTCGTTTTTCGGTTGAATGTTTCCTTGAAGCAAGCTCAGCTTCTGAGCCGAGTCGTTTGATTCGGTTCAGTTTGCCTGAATGGTAAATGTTAGATTGGATGCCATTGAGGTTCGGAGTTGGATGTTATGTTGGATTGATCTACTTCACTTTCTCTTCCGCCCTGCCCGTGAGTGACTGACTGAAATATTACAGAAAGTAAAAATAAGGGTAAGTAAAGTAGACACACATTATTATAGTAAACATATACAATATCGGGTTGATTCTTATTACTCTGTTTGTATATGCTATACTAGTATTGACACCCAGTTTTTATTCCATCGAGCACTCGTCTTGCCTTACCACAAAACGCACAAGTCTACAATCTTCTAAAAAGTGGAGAAAAACAAGCTTAGTTATATGTTTTTTGATATATTTACTTTTTGTTGTTATTTCCCACTTCGTATACATACAAAAAAGGAATAGTGGTGGTGGTGGACGGCGGACCTGACTTTCTTTTTTCGTGTGCTCGATCACCCTACAGTACTGCTGTGTTGTACAGACCTCTTCTGCAAACCAAACACGTATGATCCACTAGGGGCGATCACATACATACAAAATGTACTAGGAACAAGGCCAGAGACTTGCTTATTTCTCTGTGTATTCTATTACTAAGAAATACTCGTCAGTTCTATAAAAAAATAGCACCATGAATTTTCAACACCACCATAATAATGCTTATTAGTATCGACTTTACCCCTTGGTACACATGTTCTTCGAAAAATAACTGCAAAAATACAGTCCTGAGTGTGCTATGTAGCAAGTGTCGTACACTCCCCATGCAACTACAATCAGATGACTTATTGTTAGCTCTATACCTAGTATAAGAACCAACAGCTATGAAATAAACGTTATTGGTTCAGATTACTCCACCCCAAGTTTTGTATCCTTTACTGACTATAATGAAGATTTCATAAGACTCCAGGTTACTAAAAATTAAAACTAAAACTTCAAATTCAATCTTACTGAAATTGAAACCACGATTTGCTAAAACGTAGGGTTACTACTTTACCACTAAAAGTCTAAAGGTGAAAAAATAAACTGGAAAAGATGTACCCGCTCAGATTAAATTACACCCAAGTATATGATGTTGTATAAAATTTCCCAAGGCTGAACTAAGCAGTGTTTTCTTTTTTATAGACAGATATACTGACAATCAATAAATGTTAGTATTTACAACACTTTTAGTACTATAAAATCTAATGAATGAATACTTACCTTCGGCAAGTTTTCCAGATAGTCGTAATATTATATGTATGCAGTTTAGTTTGAAATTGTGTGGTTCGGCCCAACAAATAGGTATTTGTGGAGCAGGGTAATTATTTTGTGTAGGTAACCTACATAAAATACCAAGCTTTCTATCTGGAACAGTGAAGCAATAATAAATAAAGTTTTCAAAGGTTCCAGCATCTTTAATCTATACATGCAGCCCTGCCGGCTATGTCTCTCTGGCTTTTATTACTTTCTTCCCCAAAAATGATACACTACCTACACGGATGCTGCTGTATACCACAGTAGTACAAAGAGAAAATGTACTTTGTACGTACAAGGCTGTTCTTCCACCAGAATCATAGATTGAATAACGTAGCACTATTATAACGCATACTACTATCCTCGCTTCTTCTAAGAAATTAATCCTTTTACGTCTACAACTGTCTGTTGAGAAAATGTACATTTTACCTTGTCCTGTGGTGATACGCGAACACTCGAGTATCTGCTCCACGATAATATGATCCTACAGATGTTTTCTACTTTTGTATTTGTATTCTTATTCCCACAAAGAACTATAGCTGAATGCAAGATCCTTATAATAAAAAACATAAAACAGTGACACAAGATGATAGATGTGATATGATAGTTTTACTCTACTGACTCACTCTTTTCCTCTTTACACGCAGATAGTAGTAGAGGTAGGTATTATATGTATTTAGGTTATTCCGATGTTTTACATACAAAGGATGTGTCTCGTTAGATAATGCTGTGCAGACAGAACTACTCAACCATATAGGAATTGAATATGCTGCACCTAGACAGTATAATAGCTACAATGCAATCATAAAATATCACCGCAGACAAAGAGACACGACGAAACGACAGTTTCTCCAGCACATTGCATTGCTTTTCTTGCCTTCGAGGGATAAAAATAATAATACTGTTCTATAACATGCAAATCTACTTAGTTTATCCTTCTCTCTGCATGGTGGCATGTACACAGCCGAGATACATTGCTGTGTAAAGTAAAGCAGATGATCTAGCACGATATTATGGAATATCTCAGTACCTGTAGTTTGTACTAGTCGTAGTACTACACTTCTATGTGTGCACAACCAATAACGGAAGAGAGTTAAAAGACGGAACACATCCTCCTGCCTACTACTATACGTCTATAGTAGTATGTTCTCTTTTTAGTATAACATTTGATAGTATGAAAACAAAACGGATTAGCTTTTTATGATTGGATGGAAAATATCATCGGAGTGAACCGCCCGTAAAATAACGTATAAAAATTGATCTGTTTTCATATTTGAATATCCATTCATCCCACCATATTAACTGCACATACACTAAACACAGAACCAGAATCAAATACAGACAGGTATCTTAAAGAGAGAGAGAGAAAAAAACTCGTTAACCGAATTCCTTTTTGATGTTGTAAATAGTTAGATAGTAAATAGCAAATGAAATAGTTCGCCGCAATGGATTACCTTCCTGGCTGTTCAAAAACGCTTTTTAGAGTGCAGACTATTTATGTGCATACTTTAGTAGCACTAGTTTAATTACATTGATTTACCACTTTGCCCACTTTTTATCGTTTCAAAATAAAAATTGCTAGTTTACGCTCTACTGGCCTTTTCCAACAAGCAAAGCAATGATTATCTGGATTCATAGGAGGTACATGATCTTTGTGAATTCTCCAGTCAGCTTATTTGAGTCGAGAGTTAGTGGGAATACAACAAGATCAATTTCTCCAGTGATAAACAGAAGCGTGGGGTACTTTCACCTTTATGTAAATCCATAAGAAGATATTCTAACAAGAAGATTTTCCCGTTAAAGGAACATTGAACAAACCTATCTCTTTTGATGGGTACTTGGTCAATATTTCAATGGACATCTCCATTTACTGTTTGCAATCGTGCGGTTCACTACACACCACCACTACCACTACTACAGATGCTTATAATACCATGCCGTGTATGCTATAGCTGTACTTTTACCGGGTACAGTACCCAGTATAGTAAGGTGCTAGTTGGAAAATAGGTTACAGTTAAAGCAGATTGGGTATTTCTATTATGTCTCAGATGATAGCAATGAAACCGTTTCTAAAATTCGATTTTAGTGTCGTCTTTAATAATATTATACTGCTGGAGCTATGAGAGAGGAGAGAGATAGAGAGTTACTTTCTTTTCTCCAGACTTTCTTCATGCGAAGAAAACTTTCAAGCGGATTTCCCTTGTTGTTTCCTTTACTACTTGCGAGTTACACGTTCTGTACAATGCACTTGTGTACTACGTCTTGGTATTTTTGACAACCAGCGTGCAATGTTGTCTGAACTGTGAGTCTAAGCAACTCTAGACTACAACTACCACACCACTGGTCGTTTCGTACTATGTATTAAGCTGAATGTACTAGTGCTAGTACCAGCATTATTTTCTCAAGGCCAAAACCATAAGAGGATTTGTGCTGTATGAGAGACTTTTCCAAAATATTTGTGCAGTGTAGCCTTACATGTTCAGAGTATTACATTTTTACTGTAAATATTATATTATGTGATACGATGTAAGCTTATCCTTTAGTTTCTTCCTACTATCTGTCTATCTCGAGGTGCTATCATCCTTACTTTAGTCAGAGGGAAGTTGGTTACTTGGAATTTCAAAATATATATCTTAATAAGCCCTTAAGAGTAACATTATATGTACATTCTCTGTAGTTTGTATGTTTTTGTTGTGCTTTGCACTCTAATGCATTCTAAATGTACACGAGCATTATGCTCATGGCAGTATTAAAGTGACTAGAGAAGGAAGTAGTGCACATATGTGTGTTGCAACTTCGGTACTCGTAATTGATGGTAGAGGTTAGTTGGGTGTGAAGTTGCACTATATATATTGTAATATAACTGTATACTTCTCTTGTATTGATATTTCCAAAGAAATCTTACTGTTATAGCATGGCACAGGGTAATAGTAGTTTGCTACTCCAATTCCCTGTAAAAACTGCCACGAAAAGAAAAATTGTAGACAGCTACTTCAGTGCAGTTGAATGTATTCAGTAGTATGGTGAATCGGGTGAATGGTGAACCCAAAAAACCACAGATACAGTACATGTACGTATATACACAGAGAGAGAGTGGAAATGTCTACGATTATAAATATGACACTTGGAACACAGTTTGGCTAGTGCACTACTTCTGTAGTCGAGATGCGTTGTTCACATATAGAGCAATTTCACGATGTAACAAAATGCACTGCAGTTCACAACATGCCACAATGTTTAATCTTAACTGTGTTCTGAGAGTGATGTATGTTTCGTATATTGCAACACATAGATATTACTAAGTGCACATAGTCCTAAGTACAGTTAGCTGTGTATATCTGTATCACGGTAAGTGTATATATGCGGGATGCGTCCTTTTAATGTACATTAAGTAGCCTTCCCCAAGAGTAATAATGTTTATGTAGTCATGTAGAAACCTTAAAGAGTAGCGTAATATCCGATACGTGTTAAGCAGGCCAAACGCCAAACCAAGTATGTAAGTATATGAATACACTATATAGATATATGTCATTTTGTTGCACAACTCTATATGTACCCATGTAATCAGTATGTTATGATATATAAGTATATGCCAGCTAGGGTAGAGCCAAATTGTCTTTATGTAGTGGTAAGGCTGATAGTGGATAGAGTGTGGTGCATCTACTGAATTACAGGTCACTAATGGCCTTTATGAATAGAAGTCCCATTTGTCATCCGGAAAGTATCATAAAAGGGGTAGTTACACATTATTTGACTGTGTCACACTTCCTTTAATTTGAAGTCTTAATATTTTGCTATGTATTTTATGTTTAGATATTGTACAAACTAGTTATTCATATTTTTGTCACTAAAAGTCTTCATTACTGATGCTTAAAATTATTTAATGCCAATATATATACATACTTAAATATATATGCAAATTTTAAAGATTCTACTAGCAGGATGTGGTATATACTTAATTGTTGCGATAATGGTGATTAAATATTGAATTATATATTGTACCTGGCAGGTGTACTTTGGCAAGTACTTATTTTACTGGCATGCAGTTGGGAAACTACTATGATACCTGTGAGCATTGTGATGCAAATGAATTTAAACTAGTACTTTATTTTCTGGTGTATATACTACTACTTGTGCATACATCCTCGAGATGTTTTGACCAGAGTGCTTAATGCACATGGATTTGAATTGCTAATTACACTGTGGAATACATAAAATTTATGAGTTCTCGATGACCTCCGTAGTTTTGGAAGCTTTAGCTTCACTACTGCCAATAAAACTGCATGGGTTGTGCCCGTCTGTGTACTGCATGAAGCTGATTCTCTTCTGCAAATGTTAAGTGAAGAGTAAATTTTATATCACTGTGCAACGAACCTTTGCTGCCGCTAGTAGTCTTAGCCTTGGTAAATTTTAAAGTGGGAAAGTAATGGAGTCGGTAACCATGAAAATCCCAACTTCACCCCATGCACTCCACTTACTTTGTAAGTTTGATTTACATTTCCAGTAGAACTATCAGTAAGTGTAGTACAGCGTTTTATTGCAAAGTAATTCAATGGTTCTTAATGCATTCTGTGTGTGGTAGTGATTCTTCTTTGGTTGAACTTTCTTGTTCCATTAGTGCCAAAATGATTTTATCTAACTGTCCAACGAATGTCACTACCACACTCAGCTTGTTCGTGTTTCCACTGATCCCACACATCTCCATTTCAATTCCGTCCACCTTGAATTCAGAATTACTCGACTCATAGAATACTTTTATAACTTAGGTAAGTTAGGTACGCTCTCTCAGTCAGTGAATTCAATTTCAAAATTTCATTCATCCGGTTGAAGTTTATTTTTCAAGGGCATGATGAATAGAAAAAGTGCTTGTATGGATTTTCCGGGATGGTGTGCATTTTCCACTTTATTCTTCATACTAACAACTACTGCAGGCAGGTTGCATTAATTCCTCTTATCTTTACGCTATGTTAGTTACTTTAGTTTCGTGTGTGTTATGTGACATGTTTACGCTTTATCTCTTCCATAACCCTCGATATAATACTTCATTTGCATTCTTTAAACATTTCTATGCAGTTCAGATAAAAAAAAATTACAAACACACATTACATATATAGCAGAGCAGATGTACATTGAAAAAGACTCGTATGGATGTCTCCTATGTGTCCTATGGACACATTTGCGTAGGAGTTTTTGTTTGTGTTGGTGAAAAGTGTGTGGTTATCCAACATGTAGTACTTTCAAAGTCTGACACAAGGGAATGCTTGTAACTTTTCCCGTTTTGATGCTCTTTGATTATTGTCTTTCAGCTCAGTTGATCTTCTCAAAAGGTTGTGGTTCCTCTCTTGATGTTTTCCTGCAATGCCTTGCAAAGTGACATGCATAATAAGTGAAAGAGCAGATTTTTACAACTTAGTTCCGTAGTTTAGATGTCTACTCTTTTCTCTCCCCCACAACAAACAACTTTCACAAATTAAATGCTTACAAATGAAATGAGGAAGTCAAGAAAAAGTTTTTCTACACTCTACTACGTGTGCACATTTAATAATGTTCACACTGTTTCAAAGTATAGCCAATCATTGACGATTACGCTTCACTTTTTTGTTGTATAGTGCAATCTAATGTAAAGTAATAAATTGGTTTGTTCGATATCTGCAATTTTGCTATTTATATTTATTTGCCGATTGTAGAAAATATAAATTTCTGAATTAAATTTTTAATATACTTATAGCAGATTGTTGATGTAACAAGTATTTCAGTAAACCTTTGTGCTAAAATAAACTGTAATTTTTATTATAAAAACAAATTTTATGTGCATGACCGAATATAAATTCATTAACAAATGTTTGGGCCATATGAAAATTAGTAGGTGCATTATAATTAGTAAGATAGTATGCAAAATTAGCACGAAATTTTAATGGATTTATTTTACTGACCTTTATTACGATTTTTGTAATAACCATTAAGCTGTTAATTTTGAACTTGCGAAAATAAGTTCTGCTGCAATTGCTTCATGATGCAATTTTGCGAAGAAATGTGAGAACGCGAATGAATCTCTATAGTGTTATGAAACAACTGTCTGTCATAGAATAAACGTAGGTATATTAAGTGCCTACCCAATGCGCATCCCACCGTTCTTCTTTAATCTTGGTCTGTGTACCTCAATCCCCCAGGTCCTTTTCCAAGATAATTTCATTTGGTTTCATATATAACTGAATTGTCTTTGTCGTTTTTCAGGTGCTGAGACGTCAGATGTTCTCCCAGGAATTAACAGCTCATTTCAACAAGAAAATGGGAAAATTTCGCCCTATTTCGATATCGTGGGTTCTAGGAATATCACTTCCGTCGTAGGACAATCTGCTGTGCTAAGATGTCGTGTTAAGCATCTCGGCGATCGAACGGTCAGTTTTCTTAAGTTATATTCATTCCCTTTTCATAAAATGTTTTAGTATATTGCTTCCATCATTGGGTTGTAAGAAACTTCATTGGAGGTTTTCACTAACACAATTAATACCTCTCTACCAAGGTAAAAACTGAAGCATACGACAGACTGCATAGTATACATTATTGGGGAATGTGCAATAAAAATTAGATTAGATTGATTACAATATTTTGCCATGTGAATTGCATTGTCGTTGTAAATTGAACCTTTCAATTAATGCGAAACAAGAGCGAAATTTTACTATCTGCAGATTTATAAGTCAATGAAGGATATATAGGTAAATATACAAAAATTTTAGCTGAACCCTTAAGTTAGACTAGAAATAATTTAAAAAGATGGAGATCGGTTTGTAACGCATAAACCTTCTACCCCTGCATGTCACATTAACGACAGGGAACACACAACTGCTATGTTTTATGTTAACAGTCGAACATTTGACCTAATTGCAGATCAATAAGTTACAGTGGTACAGTACACGTTGTACACGTAGTGGTAGGGTGGTGAGTTGCAAGCATAAAACTCATGAAAAGAGGTACAATATATACTACATGCATTATCTGGCATGCAACCAGATGTACGCCCCTAGTCAAATAAAATGATGATTCAATTTGTATTTGTGAATCTCAACTCTTCTGTAATGTCCCAACTTATATCTGCTGCAGCCGCGCAGAAATTGAATTGACATAGAAGAGAGAGAGAGTAGAGACGGCAATGAATTTTTTCAGCCTGAATTATACTTAATGTTAATGTCGAATGTATTCCTATATAAAAAGTTCTGCATAAGAATGCTATTTAGCTATAGTAAAATGCATACAATATATATAAGCCTTCATTATCGTGTAAATCACGTCGCAGTCTCTTATTGTAAATTGTAGTCCGTACAGTCGTATAATCATGTATGCAAAGTAACAATACAATAACGCAGTTTACCTACTGAACTGTACTGTGGGAGTGTAATATTCTGTTTCTTCTATCGGAATTGATATTATTGCATTGAATATTAATGATAGTGAAAATTGTAACATGACACGCTATAATTTTGCAACCCATGGCTATATATAATGCATGGATAAATAACAATATTTCTTTATACGAGTCAATCAGTGCTTATTCTGCCCAGAATAAGTAGTTGCTGGCTATACGAAAGAGGTTACTACTAAATTATGGTAATGTACATTTCAAATTTTAAAAAGATGTTAGTGACTACACAAGTAGTTCAGCAGTGCATTACTGCAATGTCAATTTATATTTACGAGTTCAGTCATGTCGGATGAAAAGACTCACTCGTTGCACATGCATCCATATAGCTCCTTTTCCATTGCACTACATTTAAGCTTGACATTACAATTACATTGCACAAATTTCAAATAAAGTTTACGTGCACTCGCTACGGAGTTCTGTACATACACAAATAGTATTACCAATTTGTGCATTAATGGTTAGTAAATTATGTATGGTACATTTACATTCGTTTGTAATTTTGTACGCGTGTGACTTAAAGTATACTTTTGCATTCTATATTCCTTTACGTGAAAGCTGGTTCAACATTCTTAAACTTGTATTTAGTTATACTTTCCACCATAACCACCAAAGTTGCTCTGGGAAATTGAGTAAAATTACTCCTCTTGAGAGTCGACGACAAGTTTTGACAGACGTAACTTTCAGCAACGTTTTACTACTCTTGACTTTGATAAAGTGCTGCATTGCAGTTTGTCGAAATTTATTTTATATAAGTGCAACTATGCTAAACAAAGTTTGCTAACCATTTACACAATTAGTGTAAGTACTGATTACTCAATGTCATGAGATTGGTTTATTAACAAAACCAAAACAACCATTGCTTACGTGAACAAAAACAAGATTCATTTAAGAAAGGCAACAAGCTTTTCTTGTCGGTTTGAATTTTCAGTCAATGTAATCAAGGGACTATCGTATTGCTTGACATTTACGTGACATTCAATGTGTAACATGATTTTGTTAACGATTTGAAGTTCAAAATGAAAATGGAGACGACATATACATAATAGTGTATTCTGTTCACAATGCTGAGTGCAGTGTACTCTGTAATCTTTTTCGAGAAATTATAGACACCTTTGTATACGTATATTATGTTTCTCCCATTTCCTCCAACCGTCTTTTAACAATGCGTAAGTGTAGTCTGTCTGTGCTTTGTGAGATAAAAATATTTATATTTACTCTTCGTTTGTATTTTAAACTTTTAAACGAAGTCTTTAGCAAAAAAAAGCATTCTGCACATTCAATTACGAGTAAAAGTCAAGGGTCACATAATAAATTATTTTTAGAATCCGGTTCTACTACATAGTACTACGTAGTATTTAATAACGAAAAATCATGAAGATGGTTCATGCGAATTTTAAATGAAGCCTCTTAGTAAATTCTGTGAACCGTTTGTTGTTTAGAAATTGCTAAAATGAAGAAGTACAAAATTCTCGAAAATGTTGAAGAAAGACATGATGCTAAAAGCTATTCTGATTTTCGCAAAACAAAGTTCTCTCTCGCTATTTTCCCTGTTCGCTTGTTGTTAGGTTTAGTTGGATTTTGCGAACAAGCTTATTTTGTACTTTGTGTTGCATATTGTGTTATAATAATGCGTCATATCATGTAGATATACACAATATTACATCACATCTCATCCCATTACATTATATTACACTACATTACATTATGCAACTTTACATTACAAAACATTCTGGAATTCTATCGTTTCCTTTCCAGTTTGTACGATATTGCCTTACATACAGAATACAATATTATCCCACCCACCACCATTGCGTTGTATTATGTTGTGATGCAAACTTGCTGTCACTGGCTGCCTTCCTTCCTCCGAAAACAAATCTGGAAATTGTGTCGCGATGTTGTAAAAGGCTAAGACTTTCTTATACTTCGTGACATTTATTTGTATACATTTGTGTATACGTACATGTTACACAGAAGAGCTGATTGTGATTATGTTGTCTCACTGTGTTCTGTATGTACAATAATATAAAGAACCCGTGTTCTTCTCTTGTTTCTACAAACAGTAATATGTAGTAATACTTTAATAAAGATATAATTTCTTGAAAATTCTAATCTAATAAACACACATAGCCCCAAGACTGTTTTGTCTTGCGAATTCATGCGTGCTCCCTACTTATTTCTTACTTTCTATTCGGTAACCAATTTCGGTTTTCTTACCGTGCTGCGCATTTAGATGGTATCAACGTTTACACAATGCGTGTGTATTTAATATCCACCAATTTGGTTTCCAGCTTTCATACAATATGTTATTTGTAAATGACGACATATTTATAATATTACTGCTATATGTAGTACTAGTACTACATAAATATCCTTATTAAAAAAAGGTAATTCGTCATTTGAATTATTTATGCCTATGCCCGTTGTATTGTATCAGTAGGTATAGTTATTAAGCAGAAATCAACCTGTGCCTAGCCGTAATATTTACACATTAATAATTTATAGCGTTGAAAAATTGTTCTATATTAATGCAAGAAAGAATGATCCTGCAGAATATATTATGCCATGTAGTTACCGTTAAGCTACATTTGTAAAAAGTAAAAATCTTAGCATGAGAATTCTTGTTATTTTCTGTTGTAGAATTTGATGTCACATCGCATGGACGACTTGTAGCATAAGAGGTTATTTCTTGAGTTTTTGTATTACGCAGTAAACAACATAGATGAACGATCACGAAAGTACAATTATTCAAATTTAACGTGAAATAAGTTAATGCGTAGTATGCCAAAATGTAAATGTGTTCAGTATACACAGCGTAGGATAAAAGGGATCAGCAACGCACAGGGACGAAGCTTTTGCATGCACGCAAAACACACACACACAAATTCACATAAAGTACTAAAGTACATTGTGTGTATTTTGTTATTTCTGCTTACACACGAGAATTGTGTCAGTTTCTACTGGTAAACGTACTCGGAGACTGACTGAATTGGGCTGAACTGAATCTCAGGCTCCTATTCAGATCGGATCTGACTGACTCGAGAATTAATGGACTCCTCGTCTCATCTTCCCTAATAGCATCATCGGTATGCATCATACATATGTAATTTGTTCCCTCCATCATGCTTCTACTGCCTCTACTACCACATAATATAACATATACTGTATTTGCACATACTTTTACTCTTTCTATATACTCCAACATGGTTGTACATCGTGTTTGTAGTTTTTTTAATAATATTATGTGTATGTTATATACATAGGTCGTAGTAATAGTAGTAGGTACATATTTTCTCTTCATCATAACATGTTGAAAACGGGTTGGAAAGATAAGTACGTTCCTTTTGGTGTAATGTCTGAACATGTACAGTGTTCGTTACACAGAGAATCATTAAATTAATGAAGTACTCTTCTTCACTTTTTCCTCTTCCGCTATATATAGATATTTATGTATAAATTCAGTGTGTTTCCTGTAAAGATAACTGTTATCAAGTTTCTCGTCTGAGAGGCGCGCGTTCTCTTTAAGTCTCATATATTTAGTGCACAGCATTGCTGGAGGTTATGTCAAGTCATAAAACTGACTATGGAAAAAATGTGAAGAGTTATTTGTCACGTTCTGCCTACAAAATCATATGCGACATTTTCTTTGGTTTTCGAATCATTAGAAGTTGGAACATCATATCCACTATTTGCAAATGTACTTTTAGAGAGAAAGAAAGAATACACCGTTACTATAATAAATTTAACAAGTAAGAAAAGAAACTACCTAAATAATGTATGCTAGATCAAAAGTTTAAAGGTTTACAGATGAAAGTCTGCGTCTATATGTACCTAACCTAATAACCCTTTTAGAAATGTGAACACCTATGCCTGTGTCTGTATAGGCTATGTTACACATTATACTACATGTGCTACGTTTTAGTACTTGATTAAGTCAAGACAAGGGATTTAGCCCAAATTCCACAAATGACTGTGCAGACTTTTCTCCTAGTTTCTGATAAGAGTTATTATTTTACATTTGCATTTATGCATTACATACCATGAAGCCCCCAGCTACTTTATTCTTGTTGGAGATGAAGGCATTATTGTCTGAATTATATGTAGGGTAGATATTATATGCGGTAAATCACACCGAAAAGTCACGAGAAACGGAAGAGCAATTCTTGAAATAGTAATACCACCCACATGAACATGTGCCGCACTAAATAAATAGTTTTATGAGTATGCATGGATATTATTATACTTTTGAAAACAGACAAGGTTTACTCCTTACGTTGTTTCACTGTCAAAATCAACGTCAAATACAATACAAATGCAGGATAGAATTACTTCATTAAACATTACGGAAAACTGAGTCTATAGAAATACTACAAGGAAAGGGAGGTGTAAATTTACATGACATACTGAATGAATATACGAGTACAAAGAACGAGTGCAGTTTTTATTTATCTAAATTTTTGGCAAGTTGTCTAAAGATCTTCCTTTCATTATATGGGATGTGGGTTTATGGAAGTCGCTTAAGTACGTGTCACTGTTTTATGTACAAAGTAAGTGTATTAGTACAGTTTGACTGTAAAAGTGTTAATACAATAGTACGCAACAAGAGTCAAAGGCGTATCCAAATTAAAATTAGATGAGGGACTCAAACAAATCTCGATTTCTTAAAAAATTCTAGTTATTGACGGAAAGTGGATTCTACAGTAGCAAATAAATATTTTGGGTTTTTCTTCATGATTTTGAGAGGGTCGGAACGATCCTCCAACCTCCCCTGAATACGCCGGTGATAAGAATGGCTTTATGTCAGCTCAGAATCCAAAAAAAGGAGCAGAGAACTCAACCTTGGCCTAGAAGGAGGACGAAGAAAAGAGAATGGGATTCATCGAAGAATATACTCGTACAATTACTAGGGCAATCTGGCTACCAAATGGTGTGGGATTTCGATCAGTGCCTACTACATTTTGTTAGCTGCGTGCTCAACGTAACCACCTCGTATATACACACACATTTTGCACTTTGTTCTTTAACTAAATAACAGCAGATTTGAGCACAAGCCAAGATTAAAAATAATACAATACCTCTACATGCTATGCATAATTGCAAATAGGGAGGAGTCTCGTTTGAATGGAACTGTAATGTAGGGTAGTGTGCATCATGGTAAACTCACACGTAAGAGAATCATAGTGTCCAGGAATTTTCCCGGGAGTAGGCAGTGTCGATCCAACGTTCGGCCAAGCTCGTCTCATCAGTTCAACACAGTTGAAGTATACAAAGGTTAGTTTCAAATATTTATTTATTGTATTGTATAAATACACCGTGCCATTTGTAAATTATGAATTAAATTAATTATTTTTATTCATACTTACAATCAGGTTAAGATTTCCTACTGACTGAACTGTTCAGAAATTAAAATGGGAACTTACAAAGCCCGAAGACACATTTTGGATCCTGAATTGGATCTTCCAAGTTACGCTACATATAGATCGAACCCTACAACAGGTCGTATGGTGCTTCCTACTGATTATCAAATCCCTTACGATTATCCACTTCCATGGGATTCTTCAAGTTCTGTATTATCATCTTTGAATTTGGAAGAGCCAAAAACGAATCGTTTGGTTACTCGAAATCACAACCGAAATCGTTGTTTAGATGTTGATTTGGACGAGGATGACGGTGCTTATGCAACTCTTGTGCCAATAACCTATCAACTCCCACCCAGTGACGAGGTGACGAAGAATTTCATCAAAACAAGGGAAGTGAGAGAAATGGAAGCAAAATCTGATGAATTAAAAGACGACATTGGAAAATCAATAAGGATGCTTCAACGAGGCAGAATGAATTGTCACCTTTGCACTGCTTTCACAGAAAGTGAAACTGCTGGAAAGTTGGCTAAATCTGTATCAACGGAATATCACAAGCTTGGGAATCACTACCCTCGTTTGAACCCTGGGTGGAATTATGAGAATGAAATGTCAAGGCTGATGAGAAGATCTCAAATGAAGCCAAATGTTACTGAAATTATTCACGACGAGTGGCAATTGACAAATCCAATCAGACGAGTACAGTACGAGATCAATAGAAAAGCCATGCGAATGGATATTGATTCCAGGACAGTTCACTCGAAGGATGGTCCCAAGTGGCTCACAAGAACTGAGTTCCCCGTCGATGAAGATGAGATTCCCAGAAATAAGTTTAATAGACCTGTACATTTCACCAACTTTGTCAGCACGAGATATCCCAGTGAACCTTTACTCACAAGGAGAAATCGTCTATCCAAATATATCGAATGAATAAAGCATTCTCCCTGGAGTCCTCATGTATTATTAAATCTCTACTATTCTTCTGCATATTAATATTATATTCTCATCAATAATTATACTTTATTTCTCATTCGTCAAATGTTTTGAGATTTCTTGCGTGAGAGTATAAAATACAATTGTAACATTATAGGTAAAATATATTCTTTTCGAAATGAAATTGAACGTTCTATTATTATGTGTTGTGCTTACTATACTTGTTAGTAATTACGTGTTAATACTTTAGTGACTAATTTACGTTTCGTCTAATGAACATGTAATAAACTGTGTAAGTATGTCAAGCATTAATTACTATGTACTTGTACTTGTGGGGTCCCCGGAGATAAATTATTTAAACAGTGATGACGATTGTACTGTGCAATTAATAGTAACTAGTTTCTTTAGCGGTATGTGATGCAGACTCTCGCTACAGATATGATTATATGTACAGCAATTTGTGTAGCTGCATGGAGCAAGAAGACTTTAGCTATTATTCTAAGATTTTCTTGGCATGATTTTATAAACAGAATAAAGCATAGGAAGACAGAGCGAGAGAGTGAGCGTGGAGTATGTGGCGCTATTTGTAGTCATGGCATATGCGCTATATGTACGGTACATGAGTTGGGAATAAAATAAAGACCTACCAGAACAGAAACAGATGAGCAAATTGTAGACATTTTTCAGAGAAAAGAAGGAAATTCTCTTGTGTGCAGTGAGGATGATAGCTTAGTGAAGCCAGAGCGAAGAGAAAGAGTTTTCCTTCTCTGCATGGTCCTATTTTTGGCAAACGACACAAGAGTTTTGTCTCAAATCCCGAATGGATGAAGACGTATCACATGTCTTCCCCTTATGACCACAATCTCATGTCTTACATACTTGCACAGCATTTTAGTCAAGGTATTTACATACTCTTCAGCTCCAATGATCCAACTACCTGATTCTACTACTATTTCATTTTTTTGCATTATTTTGACGTGTGTTTTTGATTACCCAAAGCAACATTTTCTTCCCAAATGTAGTATTGACATTATAAGCTCCATAATACATCTTTGTCCGCATTATGTCGAACGTAACATTTTTTCGCAGTGCTAAATTGACAAAATATGGATTTGTCATGTACCTACCGAAATTCCAGTGTACATCTATTTTTTTAGATTTTGTGTACATAAATGGGAGTGAAAATCGGAGGATGAAAATTATGTTGTGTACCTACGGCTACTACTCTCCAGTATTCTCATGCAATGACTATAAACCCCGTAAAGCTCAAAATAAACAGAGGCCAAAAGAGAAAATGAAAATCGGAGGTACTTTACACCGACAAAGCTAAATCCCTCCAGTCCGTTGAATAAGATTGAAAACTGAACCCCCCGCAACTCTATCACTGTCTTCCCGCAGCTTTAACTCTTTTAGTTTGGATTTGTACCAAGTAGTGGTTCTTTCCATACTTTATACGTTTTTAGTCACACTCGGTTTCTCTAACTTGACAGGGTGCAGCATGGTAAAAGTTAGCGGGGTTTTATCTGGTATACCAAATATTATATGCAAGTAGATGTACCTACTACTATTGCAGCGGTTGAATTGTATTCAGCAAAGGAATTGGTATAAGTATCGTATATTATGTAATAGTTGCAGTTATAGCTCACTTTATACTAACGTTGCCTTAAGTATAGGAAAGGGGTAACAGGACGAGGAGTCATAAAGATTTATGGAGCTTCTATTTGATCCACTCTGATTTGTCTGGTGCTAGACAGCAGACGTCTTAGTTCAATCATCTAACCATCACTCTCATTATTTTACCCTTTTCCTTTTTTTTACATAGCACATTTAACTTTGAACACAGATAAACCTATAGCCTTCCGCTTTTCTCACTTTCACCTCACAGAATCACTGAAAACGTATGATGTTTCTTCTCGTTACTTTTATCCCACTCTAGTAATTGTCACAATAATTTGATACAACACGAACGATGCTAGCAAAAGCAATAATATGAATTCTACGAGAACATTCTATCTTTAAATTCAGTATCATTTTAATTTTTAAGTATTATGCACAGTGTATAATAATATTATAATCATACAATAGTAAGCATGTCCTATAGGAAATTCTGACACGTACCTACATGGGCGTTTGAAATCAGAAGAACTCTATTTATTACTGAAGTACTATAATCTGGCAGCAGTCTTAAGTATGTACATACACACCTAAGCTCTTTAAAATATGAAGGTTGTACTTTTGTATAATGTATGATGATTATATTATAGAAATGTTGCATGCTCATTCATAAGTACGGAGAAATTTCATGATTTTATATTTGCATTCAACTTACACAAAGCGCGAATGAAATAACTACGTAGTATAAATTTAAGCATGCCATTAGAGTACCTATACTTAATAATATAAGAGGATAAAGATCAAGCTAGACTGACAATGAGTCGTAACGTTGTAGTAAATTGAGCAAGGAAATTGTATACCTACTTCAAGGCTTCTTTCAACTTCATTAGTATTTTAGGATGTAAATGTGAGTGGGAATGGTAGTGTGAAACTATTTGACAGGAATATGATATAAGACCGATTTGTATCCACTTGATGTGTTGTGCATCATATCGTCTCTTCAAAAGGCTTGCCGTCTCAAGCATCTCATTAGTGTTTTTGTGTTATATGGATTAAACGTAATGAATTATATACACAAGTATTAAAGTGAAAGCAGTTTTATATAAAAACTGTAGCTTTTAAGTAGGTTTACATAGCGTGTGCTTATTTTGCTGTGATTGAGAACATAAAATTAATCTTGTAATTTCTAATGGGAAATGACGTGCACGGAGTCCATTAATTATTTGGCACAAATAATTTTTTAGCATGTTGAGGCTGCAAATTGCATTACGTTATTTCAAGGTTGCACCATGTTTGCTTTGCTGGCAAAGACATCATCGCAGTCGAGACTTCAATCTCTGAAGGATGAAGAAAAGTTTCATAATGTTTGCATCTTCATTCATTTAGTGTGTGTGTATAGATATTCCATATATATTATAAAGTGTCTACCTTTATAAGTAGATGTATGGGCTGTCTGAATTGATTTTTGAATGTAGCGTTCCAAAGAACGTTCCGGAACGGCAGCCACCGCATTCTTTACTGTCTGCGTTGCACATAGGGACACTATGCAAACAAAGAGAGTTTCTTGGAAACTTGAACTAATAACTTGAACAAGCCGGTAGCGGTTCGGCCTACGTTTGGCTACTGTTGCCATCATTCTCAATAAAGTATCTGTATAATTTTAGGGATTTTTCTGAAAAACCGAAGCTTACGAAGCACGACACGAGTCGGTAAGTTCGACAGTAATTATTTGCCCTCGCTGCTGAAACATTTCAAAGAAAAAGAAAATTGGAGAGAAATAAACTTTTAAAATTTTATATTAACTTTCTATCTGGTTGGATATTGGAAATGAAGTAGAAGCACACACAAGCCCACAAACTACAATAATGCATGTCAAAAACAGCTCTACAAGGTTGACTTTTTGTTTTTAAAAGTTTCCAATGGAAATTGATGTGCGGTGACTGTTGAGTTAGTGAGGTGTGTTTGATTTGTTTTGTGCATGGATTCCCCTTTTTCACTATAAATGCATTGAAAGTCAAATGTCATCGCGTGGAAATTGACAACTTCAAACTTCATTTCTTTGTTCTTTCTCTATAATAACTATTTACTATGGTCAAATTATACAGAAACACCACAATGGAATTATTAGTTCGTGGATAATTCCACAATTTCATTGTTATACATAATCCAATATTTAATTGAGTCCTTTGTGACAATATTATTGCGAATGCTATACAGAGAATACAGTAATAAATAGACCGTTATTGAAGAAACATGCATTGGTTCATTATTATTAAGTAGCGCAAGCTACTTTATAACATTGGTGTCTACGTCTGTCCGTCCGTCT
>JABASD010002091.1:0-30295 GCA_019776165.1 Pogonognathellus flavescens
AATATAGTTACAATTATAATTACATTTACAATCAAAATAATAGCAACAACACCAATAATAGCAATGTCCGTGTCAATGTCAATCCTTACGAAGAGAGTAGTGATAGTTCCAGTGGTGGCGGTGATGGAGTTCACAGTGAAAATCTAAGTCCGTTCGGTTTTGATTCCTCTTCGTCGGATTCTCCAAGCAGTGTGGATAGTTTGATAACTTGTGAAAATTGTGGAAGATCCCGTTCTCACGACAGTCAACCGAATCCCTGTGAGCAATTGTCTTTGTTTTCTTCTTTGTCTTTGTCCGATCCTTTAAATATCATGGCGCCAGATGTAACAAAGAAAAACGGAGGTGGTGGCAGTACTGGAAAATCTTCAAACCATGGACATCACCACAAGGAAGAATATTTCCGTGTTGATCATCACGGATATGTCATCAATCGTGGACAAAACATTCGGCGAGGACCATCAGCAGTTGGAAATTCTCCCGGAACAAAGGAATATTTCAATTGTCGCATTCCTCGTCCAAGACTCAAAAGCGGTGGAATTGTTCCTACTCATTCTTTCGGAATGAGCACAACGAACCGAAACACAAGTAGTCCTCCGGTTTGTCGTGCCAGTTCCAGCAATAGTTCCATAATGTCAAGTAGTTGTCATAATTTAACATTGACAAACAATTCTACCTATATTCATCCTCAACAACAATTGCCTCAACAACAACAAGCTAAAAATAATTCTACAAATACCGTATTATTGACTTCACCACCACCAACACCCAGTACATTGTTGATGGTCGCATTGGAGAGTGACTCTAAAGCCAGCAATTCACACGAAAATCCCATTGAGCATTGTTTCGTCGAACATAAAAATAAAACTGGTAAGCAAACATTGTTGTTGAATCTTTTCTCCTTTTTTCTTTTACCATTTATAATTGCAAGCATCCAACAAGAAGTAAATGTTCTTACAACAGAAAAAATAACATTAGTTAAGTATAATGTGCCTTAATAGGCTTTCACAGATTGAACTGATGATTTTCTATTTTGTATTGTAAATTAAATACTAATACACATTACTACTACTACTGTTGTATGCAGTTAATATACACGCGTGCCTTGTATATTTACAGTTATAATATTATTCATTATAAAATCATTAAGCATAGTGTCTGTGGGATATGCACACGTATAAGAAGAGCTAGGTATAATCCACGTTAAGTTTAATAACACATTATGCTTTCAACGTTTAAATACTAATGATAATTGCAAATACACTTGGAAATTCTTGGAGATTTTATCAGATCGTTTTATGACCTTGGATTTCTCTAAAACATTTTTTCCCAGGTCGCTACACCATTAATTACACTACTAACTAGTAGGTATCTCTCAGCGTTAACCATTTTATACATCACACAGCTTTAATGCAATATAAAAGCGTTTTGAGATACATACGAAGAATTATACCACGAGACATGCAAAAGAAATTAAATAAGGTTAAAAAATGCAGAAGTTGTGGTTGTACACACATTTCTTAACACTCCAGTTTTCTTTTTGACTTTTACCAGCATCTCTCAGTTGCTTTTTATTTATTTTATCCTCATCTTTTTATTTGTCTATACAATGCGCAACGATTGTGAAAAATAATAGTTTAGGGAAGGTTGCAGTACAAAATATACAGATAAACAATATCCTTCAAAAGATTTAAAGAAGAAGAAGGAGAAATAAATCTCTTTGGAGGTTTTTCTCGCGTTTACACTTACGCAATAGGCAAAATTGCACCAATTCCAATCATCTGCCTCGAATGAAGCACAATCACAAGAGACGAGTCATTTCCTAAACAAACAAATTGCAAATAATACATTTGTATATAGGTACAATAAGTCAAGCAATAACAAACTAAACAACAATGGCTAATACAAGCTGAATGATGGCAATTGAATTTCGACACTGCCAATCTGTCTGTGACAAGACAGCATTAATAATAAAAGCAAACTCTACAGACTCTACACAAACGAAAAACGAATTCAAAGCGAGTCTCAGTAAGAATAGCTAAATTTAACAAACCAACCTATATTTTTCGCCATTGCATTATTGCATCTTGCATCCCTGGCTTTTGGATTGGTCTGTATAGTAATTTCCTTGCCATATTATTCATTTTCATTGTGTTACAATCCTCCTGCGTGTTCTATTATTACATTACATTCTTCTGCAATATAATCGCGGTCTGAAACGATGATGTTCATGAATGACGACGCTAAAAGACTAGAGATGAGAGTCTCTCTATGTTATGTGCTTCTAGTCTCTGGTCTGGTTTATCTCTTGGAAAGAAAGTGAATTGTTGAACTGCATCAAAAGTGAAGTAACGAATTATAAAAATACTACAAGAATGATAATATTCCGTTTCTTCTTTTCTTATAATATACAAACTCTTTCCCTATGTATAGATGTGTACACATATATAAGAAGACTTCTTTTTTTAGAAATACATCTATCTACCTGTATAAAATAATTTGCACCAACTTTTGTTAATTTACTGCTATTACTTTTACAGATAATAATACTTTTATAATGTTGTGGTGTATATTATGGTATATGGTATGTCTACTAAACCTGATAGTGTTAAAAGAGTTGGCCCTCCAAAACAAAGGAGTATACAATATACATGCTTCACAGAAAAGTGAAAACATAGTGCTAACGAGTAGAATACACGTTTAAATATGAAAACGCAACACTTGATACACATAGGAGGTAGTATATATAAACTTAAACTCTGCAGGGCAACAGACTATATTTTATACTATGTATATACCTATAAGAAAAATGTTACAACATACGAACATCGTTTTCAATTACTATTATAATCTTAACTCCTATATATAATATATAATTGTGTGTTAGTGTTATATTTATAATAATACTTGTGGTAGATATATTTTGTATACCTTGTAGAATCCTAGATAGAGATACCTAGCTAAACTTATGTAGTTAGATTATTTATATGTATTGAAATATCCTTAGGAAATTTTAGGCGAAAAGTTGTACTCAAAAGCATATCCCATCTCATTCATCAAATCACAGCAGTGATGTTTTAGTTTGCGCTCTTTGGCTTCACTTGTCGCTTGGATTTAACTGCCGTGTCCAACAATATTAACATCCATAACACAACTCAACTCTACCTTTACTTACAACAATCATTGCATATTCCTGACTTTGCACAATTACCTTTAGTTACTCTTTAAATTTAAGTAGTATATACTATCAATGCCCTATATAGGTATAGAGATAGTGTTAATACATAGAAAGAAACAATATATTTATAACAATCAATTTACCAGAGTCAATTTCCATTTCATTTTATAGAGATCTACTAATATAGTAGTTTGTGGTACACGACACGACATACAGACATACCACGTTATTTTTCTAACTGTAAACAACAATAATATTATTATTACTATTACTACTACCGTTATTGTTAAATCAAGTTCTGCGTACCAGGAGCAACGTTAACATGATCACAGTTTCATGTTTGTCAGTGATTTGTCAAAATGGTACTTAAACCAAACCACTTGCATTGATTGTACTCAGATTTCCTATATAAAATATATACATTACCAATGCGTAACAAACAAAATTAGATTTTGACGTTCATTTATAATCCTATAGTATTTATTTACGTTATAACATTCAATGCAATTATCTTTGCTTGTATAATACTACTAGCAACTATTAGCATGTACTCCAGCAGTATGTAACTATACAGCTTCCTATAATATAACCTATATAAATGTTTTTAAATATTTTTCGTGTTATTTTAAAGGCAAATTATAAGATTGGGTATAAATCTTGTTATGCTATTGTATTGTTAGGAATAACTAAAAGTAAAATTAGGGCTCATCTCCATTGTTCGTGTGATTTGCATGCTGCTGTGTTCACGTTCATGACTACTCACAACACATCATGTCTCTTATGTGATTTTCGCTTAACTGCCTTCATTTTCATTTCGTCGAAGAAATTGTCGTGTGTTGTCATGCTGAACAAAATCGTTCATCTCTGAAGCATTTTGCCTCGTCTTCTGAGTGAGTCAACGGAAAACCTCTATGCATAAATATTAGCATGCACCTCATAGTCACACACTATGCAAAATCTATACTCTACATGATATTTTTTTTGTATTTTTTCTTAGGTACCTTTCATTGAACATCTACATGCAAATTTATATACGTCTTATGTATAGTTGCAGTATAAAGATATTTATGCATATAAGGAAATAGGATTTGGATAAAGCGCATACCTCAAAAATACGTTCAAATGTCTCACTTAGGGTTGTTCATTGAGCTCAGCGTGCTCTGTGTCAATTGAGAACAGAATCATTACTCTTTTTACGTGGAAAACCTTTAGATTTCATCAGAAACCCGAAGAACGAAGGAAATTGTATATGCAAAATGTTACTACACAGTAAGAAAGAGTGAAATTGATGAGAAGTGATTTTTTGTCGTGTTTTAGTAGCAAAATGTGCAAGCGATGGTAACGCACGTAAAGTAAAGAGATTATTGACAACAACGACAACTCTATACAACGAAACTGAGACATACAAGACGAAGCGACAAGACAACAGTAATAAATTACTACATGCCCTACTGTCTTTCTTTTAAAGACATTTAACAGGAGGAGGTTGCACATTACGTTGCACGCAGAGTTTTTTTGGTTTTTGTTGGCAGAGTAATTCTGTTGTAACTACTGCGGTGTATAATTACAATAAAACGTAAAACAGGAAGGGAAGCTGCGAAGCTTTATGCTAAAAGCAGGAGGAACGTTGCACGCAGAGTTTTTTTGGTTTTTGTTGGCAGAGTAATTCTGTTGTAACTACTGCGGTGTATAATTACAATAAAACGTAAAACAGGAAGGGAAGCTGCGAAGCTTTATGCTAAACGCAGGAGGAGGACGAGTTTTGTCTCACATTCTCAGAGATAGACACTGTTAATGGCGATCTGTGGCTAAAGCACTCATTAAACTAATAGCTATACGTGTCCGTCTCTCTTTTCTTGTAAAGCTGTCATTTTCATTCGAGGAATGATTCATTAGTCTCTGTGTAACAGCGTCAAGTAACACCAATAATGAAATTGAAAGCTGAATTTTAGTTTAAACACGCATGCAGAGCTGGTTTTAACTTTAAATCTTAAAATTTTACACAAAGTTAGATTTTACAAAAGATTGCTTACTGTGTTTCACAGCTTATCATTTTTAAACATTTAAAAGGCAAAATTAAAGTTCAAAACGTACTCACACCTAGGGAGAAAAAGAAGCGTGCAGCATGGAATACGTACTGTACCATCTAAATTGCAAATGTACTTTTTATTTTACGAATCTTTACAGTTCGACGTTTAATTTTTTCTTAATCTGGCCAGGAGGTGTACAGAGATAAATGCACTAATTATAAAACTCCTCCTGTAGTGCTAAATGTTCAGTTTCTTTTAAAAAATGCATTCTACTCAAAAGAAAAAGAAACTTTAGCGAAAACTGGGTTTTATATTCTAACAAGGTGATAATACGCTTGTAATATACCTAATGACATATTTATGGCACTTAAAAAAGTGATAAATACGTTCGTTTCAACTTTACTTAACTTTACCCCCTTCTGTTACTAATACATTAATATCAATGGCCACTTATGATAATATTGTACCTCTCTACAGGTACTAATGATATATATACACACACAGACTGCAGACACAGATAATACCTGCAGATAAATTTAGCAATCTCTTTTGTACAAAGACCTCTCTCTCTCACACTTTATATACACAGATGTATTTTAAGATTAAGATTGCATTTTACTTTTAAAAATTATACTTATATCAATCACACGCGGACACGTGCATAAAAAACACAGACGCATGCATTTATTATCATTGAGGTTTTATTATTTTATATGTAACATTAACTACTAATATTATATACATTTTGTGTACCTATTATTTAGTTCACAAAATATCAAATAGGTACAACTAAAATTATACAGAGGCAACCTGAGACATGTGCATAATGCAACGGCAACGATTTACTATTTCATTATCAAATTATTAAATCTGCTCAGAATAGAAATAGAATTTTGTTTCACATTTCGCACCCACTTACTTTGACTTGTGGTGGCTATACTTGTAAAAAAATTAATGCCTTTTAAATATCTTACATAGAGACTTGTGCATGCATTGTGCATGCGATGCTTAAAACTAAACGAGGCTTTGTAGTCTCATGTGTTGAATAGCCTTGTACCTTATTAAAGGAGATTTTTATTGCGAATTCAATGTGCTAATGGCTTGTTGTTCGAAAACGCGGTGTGGCTTACGTTGTGCTCATGCCAAATTATTGACTATAATGAGTTCTGTTTACATTCGGTACATCTTATAAATACGTATAATAGCATCGTTAGTAAATTCATTAAAAATATTGTGTTCCTTTTTTATATTCTATAGTTACTTGCACATTACCAGTTAAACTTTAATACATTTATCTATGTAGGTATATATATATACACTGCAAATATATAGGTATATATATACTGCAAATATATAGGTATATAAGTATAGACTTGCATTTTTATCTGTTTAAATTGTAACTAATATTATTATTAGTAGACTAGTAAAATTTTAGTAGTTAAATATTGTCTAGTAGTAGAAGTCATGTTAGTAGTAGTAAATAATTCACGCTCTGATAATCTGAATCTCTTTTTTCTTCTCGTGCTATCTCGGTCTCCTTGAATTTCGTTTTTAACGTTACTTAAGTGTGCTACTGTGTATTTTGTGGCAGTATAGCACTGCATTGGTATTAAACCACACAGCTACAGGTATACAGTGCACAAATGTGTATTAGTAACGCTTAAAAGTAAAATGCACACTTAAGAATTGTTTTAGCAGTCTGTGAGTGTATTAGTTGTATGCATGTATATGAACAAAAGTTGTTAGTTGGTTGCAATTGCATGCATGCGATGCTGTTGCGAAATCATTTGTCAATTTAATAATAATATCACACCACACTACTTTTCTACTACTGCATGACTAGCATGACTCTACTGCGTATTTAGCAGGCAGGCAGTCCTGTGTGCCATTATTTTGCACAAAGTCAAAGGAGTCAAGGAATTAAGATGGAGCATTTAAATTCTCTACCTAAAGGAATTCTCTGTAGTCGTAGTAAATGTGTATGGGGATTGTTCGTCTGTGTGCTTTGGTAATTAGGTAGGTTGTAGTAGGTAGTTATTATTTTGCTTGCATGTCTTTTCTTTTGTGAGACTGACTGACTGAGAAATCTGGGTTTTATTATTCTATGTGGCTTTGTTGGGTATGTTTACATTTAGTGGGGTACATTGCACAGGAGAAGTGTTGTAAAGTAAATGAATTTTAATAGAGTTGATTGGTGCAAAACAGTTTTTGTCACTTGTTTCATGTTTTGCGGCAGTAAATATATGTACAGGCAACCGCACGGGCGTTGATAGAGTTTATACGCTAATTATTGTGTAACGGGGCCGCTTAAATCATGCTAAACTGACTTTTGTTTGTTAAGTAACACACAATATTGGCTATGAGTAGAATTTGCAGTTAAAATGAATTGAAAGGTATTTACTATACCTATTGGAAAAAATCGTAATTGACAAATTTGTATTTATTTGTAAATATTAATATATTAAAAAAAGAAAGTAAATATTATTAAATGGGTAGCTTTTTCTAGGCGAAAAATAATGTAGAAATTAAAATTACATCAAAACGTTTAATAATACAGATGTATTTGGATCTATGTAAAACAATAGATGTAAGTAGCTGGGAAAGATCAATTTTCGTAGTACATACATAAATAGAAATTTCATGGTAAATGAAAGCCAAGCTTTGCAAAAATGTTAATGATGCAAATTCAAGAATGTGCATACTATTAATGTCAAGATGAATTTAAATCTATACTAAATGATTAGCATTAAAAATTGTTTGCATTCTAGTATTATATCGTTGAAAACAATATTTATTATTCATCACACGTATAAAATAGCCAGATATTAGATATATTGTAGATAAATAGTTATTGTATAAAATTATATGAAAATCTACTTTAACTTATAAATATCGTCGTAAATCAAGTCAGTATCATTATCAGTACTTCGTTACAGTAGATAGAGAACTGAATTGATGTGTATGTTATTTTTAAATTGTATCAAAGATCACATCTTTCTCGACGGATGCGTATTTTGTGCGCAAAAATCTTCTGAGCAGATTACAAACGGTCTCATTGCAAATGCAGCATTGTGTTTTGTTTTTATGCGTTTTAGATAAATTGCAAATGTTATGTTACACTAATTAACGAGTTCATGAAAGAAAACAACGAGTGCAAACATTGCAAGAGCATTTAGCTTGTTTATTAAATTCTTGCAGGTGCATTCACTGAAATTATTGTTGCAAAACGAGATACTACTACATGAATTTAATTTATCACTACGTAAATACTCTATACAGAACTAGTGCAATGTAACATCCTCGTCCTATGATAGTTATATATCGTAATCGGAATCGTAATCAAATTACTTTGTGTAGCATCATCAATAATATCTTTCACTCATGTTTACTCTCAATTCAAACTGAAAGGAGAATAAAGAAAACTTTTACGAACAAAACGTTATGAGAGTTTATTTCAATAAAGGTTCAAGATTATTCAAACACTCACACCCAGGCAAAAGGATTAGCAAATAAATTATTTTAATCATTGTAATAAGATTACGAGTAGCATCTATCTGACTGATATTGCTGTATAAATATAAAAATTTATTACCTTTAACCTTTAAACGATTATATACTGCAATTAGCAAATTAAATGATTACTATAATATAACTTTGGAAATCTTTCAATAACAATAAAATTAAAGACGCAATTTAATACTGCAAGGTAAAACATGGGTTTCACTTAACGATTGATGACATTTTTATATAAATCTAACGATGTAAAGGACGTTATTGTATTTATGACACGTGACTCAATATTTCTGTCTGAAATTTAATGTAGTAGTATATTACTGAAAGTACACGAACGAAATAATGTCTGTGGCAAGAATAATGTAATAAAGCTATGATCATTTTTTGATGATCATCATTCATGATCCTCATCATCATTTATCTTTAATTTAATGAATTGACTAAAAGCTTGCACATTTGAAGAAAAAAGACAACACGCGAGTAGTTTAGAGATGAAAAGAGATTTTTTTGACAATGTAATGATTTTTGCATTATTATTTGGTTGTTACAGGTGGAGGGCGTGAAGATAATCACAAAGATTCATCAGCAGCTCGAACATCATCCACATCTTTAAAAGTTTCTCCTCAAATCTCTTCGTGCGATCGTCATCAGCTTCAACAACTTAGCGAAAAGCAATTATTATTGACAAGGGGCCAAAGTCACAGCGAAATGAAAATTCAACCTCCAACTCAACAAGAACAAATGCCACCACCTAAATGTAAAATAACTTTTTGATATGAATATACTACTACTGATAATAATACTGCTAATCATCCGCGCTTTTCTTTTCTATATCATTGATACTAATTTTCTTTTCTAAATTAATTAGCAAAAATCATCAAATTGCACCTTAAACCTTTTTTACTAATTGTAAAAAAGCTATGCCGGTATATGCCTCGTTTGTACAGAAACACTAATTATAATTCTTTTTTCTTTATTCATTCATTCTCTTGTTTTGGAAGACAGGTAGACAAAAGGCGTTAGAGGAGTAGTATAGGAGGTGTCAAAATGGCAATAAATCAATTATAGCATTAAATGTTGCGGCTGTCAAATTAATTGTGAAATATTGCAAAGATTCCATTTTTATAATCGTTTCATCACTACTAATTATTTTCTATTTGGTGGATGAATGAATGAACACGAGTTTGTTTTACGTGAATAGAATTTTTAATACAATTCTTATAAGTGTGCATGTTTAAGTTTAGATACTTAGAATATTTTATTATGCTCCATCATCTGGTAATATATTATAATGCTGATTAAGAAATGTAGAAGTGCACGAAAAATGTTTTTGTTCAAAGATATTGGTTTTTATTTTACTTATTGTTAGGTAGGTATGTGCAATGCTTTTACAATTAGTGTGGCTTTTGTTTAAAATCGGAATACGTTGATCATTCTGCAAGATATTAATATAGAAATACAAAATTCATCAATCATTTTCTGTCTGCGTGATTTTCTATGTGGTTATGATTTTTATCATAGATAGAAGTGCATGTATGTACATATAATACGTTTTTGTAAGTACATGGCACGGGATTATATACAAGTACACGTTAATATTCCCTATAAATACGTATATTATTATATTATTCGCTTTTATCTTTTTACATCATCTTTAGATATATGGTATTAAAATACCTATAATGCCTATTACACTTAAATGAAAATTGCCTTTTATTAGAATTGCTCGTTGAGTCAAGGAGCCGTTACAATAAGCAATAATAATAATAATAATAATAATATTACCAAAAAATTATACTTGATATAGTATAACCTTCTTCTGAATTCAATTTTCTTGAGTGACAGACGTACGTATATAGTTTCTACAGATAATGTATGTTTCAGTTCACATTGTATTTCTACATAGAATAGATAGTACGGTCTTAAAACTAATATAATTCACCATTGTTATATCTGATCGTACTTAGATTCATGATTATTGAGCTAAATTCGGGTCTGGCTAACAATAAGCATTTATATAGTGAGGTCAGGGTTGAACTTTTAATGTTAGGAACAGTTTTTTCCTGCAGCTAAATTATTTCATGAACATATAATGCTAAAATAATCACGTCTGAGTTTTTACCTGCTTCATTAAGTTTGTAGGTAAAAATTCTCTCGATATTATCTGTACCTACTAACAAAAGTATTACCTCACGTACTCAATGTAATGTGTACTATAGTAGATATGCATTGTTAATCTCTGTATTACATATTTATTCTACATGTATATGCATGTTTACATTTGGAATAGGTATATGAGGTAAAGTAGGTAGTTTAATTTCATTTATGTTATATTTAATTAGTAATTAGGTAGTTTCTGTAAGCCAAGCCCAATTAGCTAAAATGAAGAAATGCACTTATTCCAGTCTAAGCTAACGTTAATTGAATTCCGACATAAATCTACGTGCCAGCAATATGAATGTTCTGAATAAAAATAAATAGCAGAGTAATATAAATATTATATACCGGCAGTAGTCTAGAATAATAATAATAATATATCCATGCTATTCTGTATATAGTATATTGGCCCTAGCATGCATTTTGACCCTTTCATGCCAGAGTACATTACCTACAATAACAATAACGTTCTTTAACTTGAAAATTGTTTTGCGTCCTGATGTTACGGTCACAGTACATTTACCTTTGGGTTTGTTTTTGTTTTTGTTGGCAAGAAGAAGGTACAATTTCATAGGAATGAAGGTTCTTGTTGTAAACATCCTTATTAATCCAAGGTTCTCAGGTATATTAGGTATATAATCCTTTTCTCGCAAGAAATATTATACATATAATATAATATTATTGTTTTCTTTCTTTTATTGTAAGTCAGAGCAAAGCAAATAATATATCCAGACAAGCGTATAGGACAGGAAGGACTGAAAAGCATGTTTGTTTGTATATTTATTTGTTAAGGCACTGTGAAGGAAGGGTTTTCTATTTTACAGGTTGTGCGTGCAATCGTTAAGAAAATAAGTTTGTAGTTTGTACATGAGGATTGTGGATGATTTATGATGATGATGACGATTGTGTTTTTCATTTTCTGTGTGTTTCGGTTCATTCCCAACAGCCACATCAGCTCGAGATTGTCGATTTTGGGGGATGACGAAAAAGTCCTTGAGCAGCAGTAAAGCCCTTGTTGTGAACAGTCCTCCTAGTAACAATAATACAACAAGTAATAGTGACACTACCACGCGGAGAGCAAATGACCACGTCGAGTTCCTCAAGACCGTTCCTGTCTTTAGGAAGTTGAGCAATGCTATTCTTGGAAAATTGGGCGAGCATATTAAAGAGGTACCTTATTATTATTTGTACACGTGAGAGTACTATTTATAAAAGCCTTTGTACGACAACTAATGGTAAATAGTAAACGTATAAATGGAAATGAACGAATATCTATAACAATCGAATAGCAGCATCATCCTATATATGTGAAGTAATACATTACACCATGTCTCTTACAATTACCTTATGCATAACTATTATTCCAAGCAACTCAGCGTAAGAGCAAAAAGAAATCCAATTCAGCGTGCAATCATAATTTGACTAAGGCTAAGGTCGTCTGAACAGTAAACCACTAAATTGTAACCCTTTCCTAATGTCCTCTCGAAGTGAAACGCTCATTACTGCAATTTTACCTGTCTAAATGCTATTTTTACACGTAACTCGTGTACTTTGTACCGCTTTGCTTCTTTTTGCTGAGTAAGAGCGTATAATAATACAAAATAAGCGTTTCTACTTAATTTTAAACTTTTTTATATCATCATAATATTAATATAAGGACAAATAGGTCGTAATGCTTTTTGTATGGGAGGATTAAATTTTTTAAAGAAGAAAAAAAAATTACCTACTAGAGGAAAGGAATTCGATTGTCGATTGTATTGCATCAGTTTTTGAAGAATGGTTCATTTTCATTAGGTACTGCGTACTTTTGACTTTATGTAACGTGGCTTGCTCTTAACTCGCTATTTGACGGAGATAAAAAGAAATAATATATTTTAGAATTAATACCTGCCCTGTTTTATTTCTTTGTGTAATTTATGTATGTGTAACACACAGCCTCTATAGGTCTTAATAGCTGTAGGTATGCAGGTAGGGCAGGCTGGTAACATGATTGTAATAAATTCTTTATATAATCCTGTGTGTGTCGTGGTCATTACTACGAGTTATGTAAAAGAAGTGAGGTGTGTTGTGCCAGTAAATTAGACGTAATCAGGTAGTAAACTAAATATGTGCATAAATACACTCACGACTCAAAGTATGAGACTGTTGTGGTATAATAATATACATCATGTCGTGAAGAAATGATTCAGAGATATGTGTGGACTGTGAAACTGAAATGGGTGTTGTTATTTTGAATTCTGCCTGCAGGCCAACTTTGACTACGGCGACTACATTTTGTTTGAAGGTGACGTTGGCGATAAATTCTATATCATTTCGAGTGGAAAGGTAGGCGGAACAGTTCCTGACTTATGTCAGATATATTATGTTGTACTTTTTATTTAACAAAAATGCGTTATGTGATGAATACAAAATTTCGCATGTAAATTAAGTTGTAAGCTTAAAAAATGTCATGACAGGTATGTATTAAATTCTACTTCTTCCTGTACATTTTAGGTTCAAGTTACAATGAAAAGTGAAGAACGCTACAGAGAGATATTTGTCAGATCTTTATATCCGGGTGACTTTTTCGGAGAAATCGCTCTGCTAGGGTATTAATTTATTTTCCATTTTAAATTTAACTTTTGATCATCTAAAATGCTTTTCTGATTTTCATTCTGAAAATATTAATATGATAAATTAAATTACGATTTGATATTTTAAGTAATTTTCAATGGTTCTAAAAGATTTAATTTTTTTAGTGCATTTATGGTCGACTAAATAATTTTGAATTAAAAAATGTGAATCAATTTTACATAAATTGCGAATTTTAAACCATTCCGACCTTTTGCTTAATTTTGATGGAATTATGTATGTGAGAATTTGTAAAATTACGGTACAGTATTTCTGATTGAAAAGGATAACTTGATAATTAAAGAAATAAATGATATTTAGGAATAATCATGTAAGATCTGCGAATGTGATTGCTGATGACAAAGAAGGAGTCGTGTGTCTTGTCCTCCCAGCTCAAGTGTATGACAAGTACTTGAGACCCATAAAAGAATTCCGCACACGTTATTCTGAGTCACCTACACCTAATACTATTCAAGATATCTCAATTCAACAGCCACAACAACAGCAATGGGATCGGAGCCGTAGAAAGTAAGTTAATGTACTTTTGTGGTGTGCTTTGTGGATTGACTTTGACCATTTGACATCAATTGTGTAATTTATATGTTTGTCGTGTACATATGTGAGTTTCAATTCATGCACCTTCAAATGTCTCTATCAATTTACATTTCTAGACTCGTGGCGAATTTCATTTACTTTATTGTAAGAAAATAATGAGAACTTGTGTCTAATAAATATGAATGTGTTATTATATCAAAGTAGACTGAATGAAGACTTGGAAAACATTGAATTGGATGATTTGAGAATCGTGACGACGTTAGGAGTTGGCGGTTTTGGTCGTGTGGAACTTGTCACTCTCGCCTCAGACAACAGTCGCTCCTTCGCACTGAAACAAATGAAAAAATCTCAAGTACGCACATTTTATCGAATTTACTGACTAGTTCATTTTTTGCTCCTTATTATTATTTTTATTTATTCGTTATTTTATTAATTATTATTTTTTTCAATTATTTTTTACAATTGCATGAAGCAAATTCCTTCTTTGGTAGCAAATACCACTATGCTAATGTGTGCCACATTAATATACTGTAGCAGTTTCACTTTGATCCCATTAATATGGAAATGAGTAAATCTTGTGGTATTACATCATCCCAGTAATTTGTTTAACCAAGCTTTGATTTATTTTTATGTAGATTGTGGCCACTCGTCAAGTGGAACATATCAAATCAGAAAAGTCGATAATGAACGAGGCCAACTGTGAATTTATATGCAAACTCTACAAGACTTTTAGAGATTCTCAGTACCTCTATATGCTGATGGAATGCTGTTTGGGTGGAGAGCTATGGACTATTCTCAGAGACAGAGGATACTTCGATGACAAGACTACATTGTAGATTATAATTATCACAAGTAGTTTATATAAGGAAGAATTGTTCCATGTAATTGTAATGTTTTTTCTTTATTTTATAAAAGATTCTATGCTGGGTGTGTCCTGGAAGCTTTACGCTACTTGCACAGCAGAAATATCATCTACAGGGATTTAAAACCAGAAAATCTTTTACTGGACTCCAGTGGATATGTCAAACTTGTCGATTTTGGATTTGCAAAGAGATTACAACAAGTATTTGCCAACAAATGAATTTACAAGTTGGATTTATAGTTTAATAAATCTGTTAATAAATGTTTTATATGCTTAATAATTTTTAAATAAAGGATAAGAAAACATGGACATTCTGTGGCACACCTGAATACGTAGCACCTGAGGTAATTTTTCAATCAAGTGAAAATATTTTTATATTTAAAACGAAATTTTATATAAAATATAATTAATTTAACTTCATGTGGCGATATTTAGGTAATAATGAATAAGGGTCATGGACTTACAGCCGATTATTGGTCGTTTGGTGTTCTACTTCACGAATTACTAACAGGTATGCAATTTACTAGACTACTTTTGCTAGCAATTAATGATTATATATAGTGTCCACAACTTAAGAATTAAACAATCTTATTACGATTCAATTCGGTTAATAATTCAATGATTGAATTAATAAATATGCATAAAGAAATTGGTTAAAATTAACAACCATCAATGTGAATTAAGAATTATGAGCTTTACAAACATAAAATAATGAATTCGTTTCATTCTTTATTAATATCCTTATAGGTTCGCCTCCATTCCAAGGTGGAGACCCTGTAAAAACCTACCGGATAATTTTGAAGGGGATGTCTAGTGTGATATTTCCATCTACAATCAGTCGTGAGGCTGAGAGTTTAATTCGTAAACTCTGCAGGGACAATCCTGCTGAAAGACTGGGAAGCCAACGAGGTGGAATTCTTGATATTCAAAAGCACAAGTAATTTTTCAATATAAAATCCTTAACTAAAAATAAAAATAAATATACTTCTTCTTTAACTCCTTTCTATTTTGCTTGCAATTATAAATTTAAATTTGTTTGTAGATGGTTTGATGGCTTTAACTGGCCTGGACTTCGCGCAAGAAGTATAACTCCCCCTATTCTACCTGAAATAAAAGGACCTCTTGACTCAGGAAATTTTGATCATTATGAATCAGACATGAACGGACCACCGCCTATTGACTTGTCGGGCTGGGATGAAGATTTTTAATTTTTTGTGTAATTAATAATAGTTGATTTAGTTAGTAAAATAGTTATTAAATGACCTATGAGAAACGAATTGTGATAAAAGAATGAACCATATTATAACATAATATATAAATACACTTGCCTGTTGAATGAAAATATAATAAATACGCTTATCAATAGTAGGAACATCAATCAACGTAATATATAAAAATGTAACGCGTATGCATGTAAGCGTCGTAAATTACACTACATATCAGAAAAAGTGATATATAAAACTATTTTCAAAGCTGTTGTAGCTTTTAAAAATAATTATTGACTTGTACGTTCACATAAATGACTGTTAATTTTCAATATATTTTTGTGCAAATGAACTTCTCCAGTTGGATAATGATTTTCCACAAATCTTCCCGCAATTAAATAATATATTGTAGTAAAAACGATTTAAATAATAATAATAATAATGCATGTACTTAGTTAATAGCTTAAATGTTAAAAACAGCAAATATGTCATTACACCTGTTATTTTCCAAATGACAGAACGAGAGAGATAATAAATAAATTAAATATTGTCAATAATATAAATTAAATGTGCAAAATTATTTTGAAAAGGACATTTAGCACACAGAAGAGGCTTTATTAATTTTTTGCTATTAGTAAATGCATTATACATTAAAAGAGATGTAGATGCATAAATTGAAAATATTTCGAAGGTATAATTGCAGATTGAAACATAATTATAATGCAAAGTATAGATAAAAAATCTAGCTTGGTGATATCCTAGGGTAAGTAGTCTGTCAGGAATTGAGTAATGAGAACATTACGTTCCTTCTCCAACGAGTCCATCACCTTCCTCTGCGAGTCCATCCCCTTCCTCAGCTCGTCCATTCTTTTCTGTTGCTCGTCCATTGCCTTTCGCTGCTCCTCAATTCTTTTTTGGACATCATGAAGGTTTTCTTTCAGTATTTTTGATTTTTGCACTCTCTGTCCTTCCGGTAACGGACCGCTTGCCATTTCCTCACCGATGAAGAAAGCGGTTAAAAGTTTCAACCCCACTATTCTTCTGCTCCAGACGCAGATTTATTGCGTACTAATATTGCTGACAATTAGAAATATTATATTGGTATAAAAATAAGGCTTACGTATTAAATTAGTTAGATGACCAAGGACGAAAATGTATAGATTTTTTGGAATGGAAACTAATACTAGATAACCGTTGGAATATTCGTTGTAAGAATATGTAAAACGCTTTTTACAAATTATGCCAAGCAATAAATCTGCATGCATGAGTTGTCAATACCCAATTCGAATGTGATACAATTGTTGTAGCTTGAGTCCTGACTCCTGATATTAAGCTTTAGTAGCTTTACTAGTACTAGTGGATATGTTATGCTTCAACAGTTCGACATTGGAGGGTTCAAATAATCTAATTTTAAACTAATCTAAAATTGTCAGTTTGTTGCCTACAGCATAAAAGCAAAGCTGGTTCATTTAGCTTTAACTGCAGCTACAACAAAATATTACTGTAATAATATTATTAGATAGACCGTAGACCAGTATAGTTGAGTATAGTTGATGTGGAGCATATATAAATATGGTGTATTCTAAAATTGGTAGTTGTCTACATAATATAGTACTATTATGTCAATTTTAAATCTTTACAACGATTACAAATCTAACTATAAATTCTATAAAAGTTGACTTTATTTTTATGTTACCCATTCAACTGTTTTAAGAAATTATATGATGTTTTTCATGATTCTGAGTCGCAGTCTCAATGGCAGTCACACAATTTATGATTGCCAATTGAGCCAAGGGCGTACTCAGGATTTCTGTTTGGGAGGGGCACTCAAAAATGCAGTGCAAAAGAGTCTGCGCAAAAAACTATAGCAAATTTGAGCAAAAATATCCCATAAATGCAAGAAAATTGCGATTTTTGCTATTTTTACACATTTTTTGCCGTTTTCCAGAAATTTGGTGGGGGGACGTGCCCCCAGTGCCCCCCTCTCGGTACGTCCTTGCAATTGACAGACAGATACGTAGGTGCAATAATATTAAACGATATTATAGGTCAGGTTATACCTAATAAAATTCATTATACGTTATCAAAGGTTTAAAATTAAATAAGCAATTAATTAAACTTTGTAGTATCTACATATTTTATATTTTTCAATATTTTTAATAACTTTTGTGTAATTGATTTTTCCTAGTTAATAATGATTTTCCGAACAGTTTTTCGCACCTACATAATATATTGTAATGAAAACAATTATAAATAATAATACTAACAGTGCATGAACTTAGTTAACAGCCTAAGTTTTAAAAATAGCAAATACTTCATTACACCCGTAGTTTTTCAAATAACAGAAAGAGAGATATAATAAATATAATAAATATTGACAATAATAAATAATTAAATGGCAAAATTATTTTGAAAAGGACATAGAAGACTGTATTTGAATTTCTCCTGTTTGTTGAGTGTCATCCAATTGTGATTCAATGTCATCGACTGTTATAATGGTTCCTTGATCTTCCTCTGCTGCTTCTTCCACCTCATGGCTAAAATCAGCCCGACCCTGTTGGTACCGATTTCCTAACAAATATGAGTAAGGGTTCACATCGGATGGTTTCCACCCAGGAATTTGGGCTGCAGAACTTTGCACCGTTTGTTGAGAGTATGGCGGATATCCGGAAGTATTGCTTGTGACTACTGAAATTCAAAAATTTCAATACCTAAAATATCATTCTGAAAAATTCTTCAACACACAGTCCTTACTCAGAAAACAAATAATGATCTTACCAGTTCTAACTGGACCTGATGCACTTGGGGGCAAAGGAAATGCTGCTCCCTTGTCTAAAGGAAACATTTTCGTACCTCCATTTCCGATCTACACAAAAATAAAAATAAAAGTTACAAAAGAATAACAAATCAAAATTCTAGACCTTCAACACAGTTAAATCTAAATGTCCTATATAATTTCATTTGTTTAGGGAATATTTTTAGGAAAAATATGTGTCTTGAATTTCTTACGATTGTGTACGAGCGAGTATTTTGAGGGGTGTATCCTTCAAAGGTTTGCCGGATCATTTGAGCGAGCCCACTCATATCTGGACTTTTAATCTGGGGAAAACTTTGCACATTTCCAATTGTTAAAAGTGCCACAATAAGAAATAATTTCACACTACCCATTTTTCGGCAGTTTATTAAATTTACTTGTATCCTGACAAAATATTTTTAATTTATGAAATGTTTCGAAGTAAAATAAGTCCAGGGCCAGCTACAGGGACGTCTTTTTGTGTTGAGTTTAAGGAAGAGACTGATGCAATTGAAAGACGCTTCAATCAAAATAATCCCTTTTCTTCCTGAAGGAGAGTAAATGATTATTTAGGTCATCTTAAATTAGTGTGTACGGGAATGTACATCAGTGTGTTATTGTATTGATAACGGGATTTTATTAGGTTTATGGTTTCCTGCAACATCTATAACATTAGTATTTCGTCTCGCTTACTTGACAAAACTTGGTAAATATAAAATAGGTATAGTATTTGGGTAAGAAGGAAGTTCCGTTGAGTAACGGTATCAGAAAGGCACAGAGTTATTAATACACATTGACTGATTATTTGATTAATAAACACAATTTAAATTTAATCGGGATCAGAAATGGAGTTTATCTTATATAATTTAATTAATAATACATGCGTTTGTTATACTTCATGAATTATTAATTAACTTTTTCATGGTTATCGTTATTCTTTATTAATCCCCAAAACTTTATTCAAGGATGAAAATGTATTTCGATCATTGTGCGTGTATAAATCTGTGTTTAAAAGAACGAATGAATCAATGTTTGGAAAATATATATGTATTGGTCGGTAGGGTGGCTTCACCGTTTGTTGATACACGAAGGAGTTTTTCAGTCTATTATCATTTCGGTTCAATAATTCACAGGGAACCACATTGCCAGATGCCAATTGTACAATGTTTTCTTCAATAGACACTTGTTGGTTTATGTTCATAACATTTTCCTCCAGGCAGTCTATCTTGGAAAGAGCATAATATTTCCGCGTCTCCAAAATTGAAGAATTCGGTTTGTGGTTGGGGTTGGGGAAAATTTATCTTTTGTCTGGTATAGAAGTCTGAGTTCTCCATTTTTTTCGCAGTTCGCTCCAGTGCCACCGAAAGGTCGCTATTTACTCGGCGGTTTTCTGGAACTGATATTTTTTTCAAAACGGTGAGCGATGATTTTGTAAAATCTTTTACGACTCCTTTGGCTGCAAACGGAAGAGGTGCGACTTTAATCCAAACATTTTCTTTTCGCGGTGACGAATTGCGCTCAAGATATTCAAGTCTCACTAGCTCACCTGAAAATCCAAAGAATTAGAGAATTCATTTATAAAAAAAGGTAAATCATTTGTCCGAAAAGTTTTGGGTGATGAAAAAATGTTTTACCTTCAACTGTTCTAAAGATATTCTTCGAACGGTTCACAGTAAATAGGCGTATTTCGTCTTGGACCGCAGAGGGACAATGTTTTTCCTCTGAGACAATCTTCGTTACTAAATGAATAGGATCGGGAACACCAATATGTTTATTTTCTTCCCCAATGTTAAATATAACTTTTTCCGAGTCATTTCCTTCTTCAGTGACAGCCTGACTCTTCTTAACTACGTTCGATTCTGGTAGAATCTCCTTTTCAATTGGAACAGATTTTATAGACTCAACCGTAGAAGGAACAAAATCTAAGGAATCCTTTGCTTTATTTTCAGGAACAATTTCCGTGGCTGTAGATTTGAAACCAACAGGGTATAAAGGAACTTGTGCAGAATGTGGTTCATCTACAAATTCAACGGGTGGAATTTCAAATTTAGCATCAACAGGATTAGGTTCTGTTTTGATTAATTCAACAGAATCGGATTCTTTGACCAAAGGATCAGAAGATTTTGCTTTTTCAATAGAGATGTCTTCAGACTTCGGATTTTCTGCTACCGAGTCTGGTAAAAGAATCTTCTCATCTGAGAATATCTCAGATACCGGTGATGGAATATCAGAATTGGTCAGCGAATCTGAAGTAGTAACCTCTTTCTTTAAATCTGCTACTACTGTTAATAAAAAACCAGTATATGTATTAAGTATCAAACTGTATTACAGATATTTTACCTAAAACAATGCACTAATGTAAAGTGATAGACAAAGTAGACTTACAAGGAATCTTAGCACTGTTGACGTACCCTGTAAAAAACAGTAGTAGCGAAATAGCAAATATATTTTTAATATTCATTGCACAGCTTATAAAGTTATTCAACAGCTCGGATATGGAATACCTACAGATAGTTCTAGTTTAGTTCTGAGCGATTGTTCGAAAATAAAAAAGTGAGTGAGAAAATTTAATACCACCCTGCTTTTATATACCGATAAATGGAACATGGTACCATACGACTGAATGAAAAGTGCAAGTTCAAGGACCAGTCCTTAAGGTAAAGTCAGTTGGTTCTGTTAGTTCTGTATAGGAGAAAGTAAAAAAAGGTCGCTATGTAATTTTCCTGGCCTACTTACAACAAGAGAAGAGCAATCTGTAAAGATATATAATAAGTAGATTGCAGTATGCACTTGGCAAGAATTCGAAAACTAAAAGCTAAACTATATAAATGCGTATCAGGCTACAAATTGAAATAATTGTAACTTACCTACTTAATTAAAAAAATTGCTGAAACTAACAATGAGTAATTTTATATGCTATTTGTTATCATTAAACCGTTTCTGTGCGTAAAGTTCCTTACATATATTAATTTATACTAATATTATAGTGGAGCAACAAGCACCCTTTTATTTTGTACGGTTTATAGGGAATATTATTGTAGCGTCATATGCTCTAACTTGTTGTATTTACAATATACAGATAGTAGTACAGATATATGTATACTTTCAAGGATGTAGCTCAGGTAATGAAGTGGATAACCTTCACCTTTTTCAGAATCGGAAATTCCGAGTCAGTAACAAATATTATGACTGTGCATAAGTCATAAGTATTTCCTAATCGAAAAGGCGTATCTACGAATTTGTAATGGGGGGAGCTAGGGCTCAAGTCGTCTGGAGCAGAAGCCAAAAATTGACAAATTTTGCCAAGTAACCTTGCTAAAGGCTCAAGCCCAGACGTATAGATCCTTGTTCCTGGGATAGAATACATTATAAACCAATTTCACAATAATAAAATAATTACTTGATGAATAGAACACAAAAATGAAAAATAAATATGGAGACACAATTTGTAAAGAACAGCAGTAATATTTTCAAGGGTGTATCTAGGACTCTGAATTGAGGAAACGAAATGCTTGGGAAGCACAGAGGGGAAATATTTTCTTTTTTGTCAAATAACCTTTATCGGGAATCTGTGGAGGGGCTCAAGCTCAATGAGGGACGTAGGTACGCCCTTTGGACTGACTGATTGTAAATTATAAACTAGGATTCTCTAAGATGTTACCTTAATTAATAAAACCGAATAATTGAATTGTTTTCCTTCGCTTTTAAACATTAGATTTGTGTATTTCTTGTTTAACAAAAGGAGAATGTTCTAAAATACAATTTGTAACTGTAACGTAACCATCCTAGCGTATATGTAGGAAAGAAAAATTATCGATTAATTATGAATAAGGAAAAGAACTAAATCCTCTTGAGATAAATACACGGATCAGTAATACAGCTGCTCCCAAAGTGTAAATATTGACCATCTGTCATCTTCTCCTTTCGCAGTCCGGAAGATGTAAATTGTAAATACCATAATTGCCGAATACACTTCGCCCACCTTAGAACCAAGTCGAATATTATCAACCAGTGAAGAATAAATTATATGATTGATTTTCCATCATTCTTAGTATAATTTCATTTTCCATTGTCATTGTAATTAAGTAATACAAGTTCGATTAATAAAAACTTGTGTTAACTGCTTGTGCAATTATTGCAAATATTATTCAATTTACACTACTAGACTTCTAGTATAAAGGCAAAGTAATATTATGAGTTCTATCGAAGAAGGCATGTCAATTGCTGCTGCATCAAGACTTCTTCTCAGTCAAAACAAAATTCTTTCAGAGTGGAAAAGATTCTTTTGGATTTTGAAAATCATTGGAAGTTGCCCTCTTGTTGTTGTAAGGAGAATACGAAAGCCAAAGAATGATCGGAATACCACAGAAGAAGATAATCGACCCATTGTGGAATTCCGCTTATTTTCCTTCACGTCTTTGTATAGTTTGATTTTTGCATTTGGAAGAATTTTTTTCTCATTTTATCGACGACACGAATGGGGAATGCAATTGAAAGGAACAGGGTAATAAACATTATTCAATATCCTTCTTTAAAAAAATGTCACCATTTACCTAATTTTTGTATTTTAATAAATATTTAGCATTTTGTATAAATTACTGCAAGAATATCTGTAATTAGTAATTGTTAATTCAGATTTTGTCTTTCTCTCTAATCTCTGTATTGGACAAATTAATAACTTTACTGTTACAAAATTTATTTAGGCTACATTTGGAATTTGATATCATTTTGGAATAATTTGGATGAAAAATTCATTTTTGTCTTTATTATATTTAACTGAAATAAAATATTATTTACATCAGTAGTGAGGCGCTTACCATGGAGGATTGGATTTTGCGGAGTATGAGCGGCAGTGCATTATTCTATCAAGTATGGGACGTCATTTGTATTTGGCTAACAGTAAACAAAGTCACTGTAATTTGCAACCGTTGGCACAGTTTTGAACAAGATTTTACGAAAACGTTTCCGAAATTCGAGTACAAATGTACATTACGAAAATGGCGGTTATTACTTACAGTAATGGCTTTTATTCCCATTGTCTTTGTCACTGGGGTCAGTGCCGTCATTCTCTGGCAGCATACTTTGGAAACAGCCATGGATATTTGGTTTCTCGTCAGAATAATTATTATAAGTCCATTTTTCACATTAACGGTCATCATGGAGGAAGTTAAAGTATTATTGATGTATCGGACATTGACTGAAGCTTTCCGCAATCTCAAAAAAGCCATAAAAGAAGACTGTGTACATCTAGGGATAATTTTCACCCCGTACATCCAAAGGGAAGACGGAGAATTCATTGAAAACGACGAAATAATTGACAACACAAATGTTCTGAGTAATGAAAGAGTCACAGAATGGTTTACAATTTTACAACTTATTCGAAATCAAACTGAATTGACAGGAAACTATCAAGCGTTGCAGCAAATCATGGTGTTGGCCCATGCCATTGGGGTTTACACAATGTGTTTATTTATTGTCATAAAATATGTTGTGTTTGAATCAGAGCCACACCTCTACATTTACGTTTGCGGATTTATGGGATCCATGTACGTTTTTAGAATGGTGGCAAAAATCTTCCTCGCGGAACAAATAATTGAACAGGTACCATTTATTTTAAGTCCTTTCCTTACCTACAAACAAAGAGTCCAGTGTCCAGTCCAGTATATAGATGCGCATTGGGCACTTGTGGCAGGTGCGGCGATTTACCTCCGTTTTACCCCAAATTTCGAAAAAAAGGATAAATGAGGCACAGGGGCGTATCTAGAAATTTGCAATGGGGGGGGGGGGGTCGAGAGGGGGGGGGGGGGGTCGAGTCGTCTGGGGGGCTTAAAGCCTAAAAAACGTCAAAATTTGTGGCTTTCGGCCTCAAATTTTGTCTGACAGCCCCTTTTTCCGGAATCTGGGTGGGGGGCTCAAGCCCCGTGAGCCCATACGTAGATACGCCCTTGATAAGGCAGAAAATATGAAATATGCCTTCTTCTCTTCTGGATTTTTTCTACTTTTTGTAAGATGTATAACAGACATCTATAACAGAATTCTGATTCCTGGATACGCCCTTGCTCTCCTAGTAATTTATTTTGTAGTTGTATAGTACTGTTTCTAATTTTACGAATTACTGATTCATGTCAAATATTTCATTTCAACACTAATTATTTGTTTGGTTGTTTCCCGGACCTTCTTCCTTATTCTGTGCACACAGATATTACGCCCTTGCTTATTAGCTAACTTTCTAATTCAAACTATACACAGTAAAATAAAGCAGTAATAATATATATATTGACACTTGATTTTGTAATAAAGTATTATTTAAATTTTTGGTATTTAGGAACGGAAACTTTCCTCTAAATTATCCGATATTGATCCAAGAAAGATTACAATGGAAACAAAATTACAGTTGAAGAAAATGGTGGATATAATTGAAAGCCAACCGGCAAAAATTATTTTGGCAGGAGTTGTATCGCTTGAAAGCAGACTTCTTCCTAAGGTGATGTGTTGAATTCAAGTAGTTAAACATAAACACTTACCTTACCCGTAAAAATCAAATAATTCGATAAATCTTTCAGATCACAAGTTGCATTATAGCGTATCTGGTTGTCCTCCTGCAATTGCAATTAAGCGCAGAATACAGAAAGAAGGACGAATTATCCCAATGCGAATTCACAACCCCTGACAATTTTACACGCAACTGTGCTTTATTCTGCAATCAGAATACTTCAGAATTAATATTTGACGAAATTAGTAACTGAAAAAGTATCGGGCTGTTATTTTATATTTATTACTCTCTAACAATAAGTGTCATATATAATTTTGCATTCAAGGGCGCATCGATTTGGTTTGAACATCCTCCCTGTAGATTCCGGAAAATCGGCAGCAAATTTGCTTTTTTTGCCTCTGAGCCGTAAAAAATGTCTAAAAAAGAGCAAAAAATCGCCAAAATTTTCAATTTGACTTATTTTAACCTAAATTTAATCTAAATATGAGACTCATTTGCACTAAATTTATTGTCTGCCCCCCAATAGAAATCCTGGGTACGCCCTTGTCCCTAAGCCTATCCAGCCTCTCAGATGGTTAAATTCTATATACGCCCCTGTTTACAGTAAATATGACTTAAAAATAAAAATCTTTTTTCATGCTTCGCTATTTTTTATCTGAAATTAGTTTTCGTCGTTCATTTATCATGCGATTTATTTCATTCATAATATGACCCTATTGACGCGAATTTTTCAAATTTTTGAAATCAAGTAATATAGACGTGAATTTTTGTAATTATAGAAATTGTTTTTATTATAGGACAGGATAATAATTATTATTATCATAATAGCTGAATCAATTGTATTTTATTTTAACTGATAATGCCTCCTGTAAAATCAAGATGTAATATTGTGGTTATATATAATTAACCAATTGCATAACATTCCGTCGGCTGCGTCGACCATTCCAATAATTACTCCAACGCCTTGGTCTTGGAGCTCGGAGATCATTCACATAATATTGCATGGTGGTTACGCCTATCGATAGGCGTAACTTGTTTGGGTGCTACAGCACGGGCTAATCCTAGAAAAAGTTCAAAATATTACTTTTTAGAGGTGTCATCGTCATCAACGAGAAATTCGCAGAGTAAATCATTGTGCACTGCGGAAAACTTATCGAAAACAAATTTAAGGGCGTATCTAACATTTTGTAAAGGGGGGCTTACATGAGCCAATGTAAAAAGTATGTAGAACTGGGAAATATTTTAGAAAATGATTTGAAAAGCAAATTTTGAGGCTCACCTCGCTTAAAAGCATGATTAGGAATATGATCCTCCATTTGCTCGTACATGCAGTCTTCATATCTCGCAAACTGTTCTTTGGAAATAGCTTGTCCCCGTCCATTTACAAATTCATAGAACTCTGATTTTCTATCCACGTGATTTGCTAAAAGACTTTCTTCAAAAATATTGTTGCTGTTGCAATTTTCAGAATAGTTCATCCAAACAACTATTTTTTCTAATTGCTTATTTTCCAGAATAAACGAAAGGACATCTTTCTTCGTCTCGTCTTTTGTTTGCTCTTTCCAGGTCACAATAAATATTTTAGTTTTGATTTTCCGCATAATTTTCGTACAAAACGAATAACTGCCCTTGGACATAATTAGAACATCCAAATCGAGACAGGTCCCTCGTACTTCAAAATCTCCTTCCATATTCATTCTTTTTAAACTTTTTGGCAACAGACTCACATCAAGAACCCATTTTCCTTGTATACTGCATTCAAAGTCTGTCAACTTGTTGCAGCCTGAAAATTTAGAAATCAATTGTTCGGTATCTGGTAGTACCCTTGTGGGTATTGCTTGGATACTCAAAAATTTCAAATTGGGTAGATTGATTCTTTCATTAAATTGGATTTCCGAAAAGAGTTTGACAACCACCCACAATTTTTCAAGTGTTGAGGGCAGAACGCCTAGGTTGATTACATATGGTAGATTATAATTAAGGTAACCGCAAGGTGTGGATAGGTGTAGTTGTTTGATCTCCATTTGACTTGTTTCTCCAAGCGGATATTTACATAACTCCAAATAGTTCAATTTGGCGCTGGATGTTAACCAGTTTAAAAATCGTGGTCCTTCGAACCGGACTCTTTCTTTAGGGTTGCAACAGTCACGTGTCCAGTCAAAGTTTTGAATTTGCTTGTGTCTTGAAATAATATCAATGTGTGCAGCTCTGCTGAAATCCAAGAAATCGTTCAAGCAAATCTCTTCCGAGAGAATATCTTGTAGAAAAAATGTCACGTCTCTCAATATCACCGTCGAAGGACCAATTTTCCTGCTGGTATCGTTGACTTTTACGTGGAGGTAGTGTAGGGAAAGAGTTTTAATACATTTATCATGTAGTTGATCCAAGCAGACTTCAAATAATGTTCGACCATCATTTCTGATGCACAGCTCAGTTAAATTTGGACAAAAACGGAAATAACCGGATATATCAAAATGAGATATTTTCGTTGTGTTGTCCATTCTCAAATTCATCTTCCACAACCGCAAATACTTTATATTTTCCCCCCATTTAAAAAACAAATCTTCTAGTTCTGATACAAGAACGATATTTCTAAATTCGAAATCTGTGATTGGAAAATGTTGATGTGGAAAGTAGTTAAAAGCGTTAATAAAATTACGCGGGGAAAAGAATGAAGTGAATTTCACAGTTGTGCGTTTACGAAGAAATACTTCTGCACTGAAATTCAATTGGCGACAAACACATCGAAGATTTTTTATGTCACTGATTTGCAGTAATTCAAAAATAGGAATGAAAACCTGCAATAAAAGTAAAAGCTGTTCATCATATTTGTAATTAGGACGAGATTGTACTGCACTAAAAATGGCAAAAGCTAATTTAATAATTTCTATTAGTAATAATAATTAAATGTATCTACCTCACTGATTCCCATCGCTTTCATCATTGACACGTTATTCATATCTGTTTCTGTATCCACTTTTGATAGCTTTGAATTTTCTTGACTGTATTTAATGTCCAATTCCCGTGTAGTTTTGAAGTATTTAGCCAATAATTTCAAGGGATTTTCTTGAAAATTTGATACCAGTAATTCGAAAATCGATGCTCGCATATTGACTGCATTAATGTTGCACTGAAAATACAATTTGCATAGGTATATAGACACTTTATAATTTAAAACAAAATATATATCTACAAAATATGTGCGATTTCCCGAAGGATTTTACTTATTTACGTCAATGTTTTCCTTAGAGGTTGTGTTAAATTCTTTCTCAAGCAACACATCAAGATCCAGATATCTAATATCCGATAAAGCGTCTGAAAACGATTCTCCAGTATTTTTTCCTGTGATAATTTCAGGACGGGTGTCATTTTCTTTTAGTCCATCATCAGAATCCATATCGGATGGACAGATAGAAATCAGTTTACTTTGTGAGAGTTTGTCAAACAATGGTTCAGCCGTTGCGTTCCATTTTTTACAAACTAGGCGACAATTTTGGATATCAGATACGTCCAAAAACCCAAAAATTCTGTTCAGGATCTGTAAAATAAAATAAAATAGTTATAATACAGTAATAGTTATAATATGTAGAAAACTGTAATTAACTGTATTATGGTTTAGATTTTTTAGAGTATCTATAAAAATAATTAATTTCTACGCTAATGTATTTTTAGTAACACACGTGTAGCTTATTGCTCATAAACCAATTTATTGTATTCAGTATTTAAAAAACTACATTACCTAACATCTCAAAAATAAACGTGAAATTGAAATTATATCTGAAACGGCATCTCCTTTTTATTTTTAATTATGATTACCTTAATTACCTAATTAATTGCGAGACAAAAGAAAGTAACTTACTGTATGATTCCAGAGTGGATGAACGTTATTTGCAAATACCTCCAGAATAATTGCAAAATCTTCTGGATTTTTTGATTTCATAACGTAGTAAATTGCTCCTCTTCTGTCCTTTGAATAGTTTGTGCATGCCTATAACATTATGTGAAATATTTATACAACAAGCGATAAAAAACACTGATTGATTTGTTAAAAAATTACTAGACTATATTTCAACAATTATTTAAATGAAATAGGACATCAATTAGTAGAGTAATTATATTTAATTAATACTTACAATTTTGCGACACTCAATGTCACTGAGAAATCCATTCTCGAAAAAGTACTGCAGAGTATTTTCCAATGAAATAAATTCATTGTCTGTGGTTTCGAAGGAATTGTCCATTTCTGTGTATACTCTTGATGCTAACGCAGTCAAAGAAATGTCAAATAGTAGAATGGGGCTTAAATATTTAAAGAAAGGAATTTAATGTTTCAGCTACAGGTTACACAACGAGAGAAATATTTCTCTGATTATATTCAGCAATTGGGAAGGCATGTATAGGATCTAGCACCTAAAAATACTTTGCTCATCTGTGAAAATCAATAACGTCTACGTCTATTATGCTGAACGTCGCGTGTAGACTTCGTGGAAATAAACTTTTACACCTACACGTTACGTCAACGTCACTTCCACGAAACGATGACCGTATGATTATAACTGAGAACTCATGTAGCACAAGACAGATGTTGTAGTGCTCAGTAAAAAATAAACATTTACTTTGTTAGAGACGATGAGAATGATACTACAGCTGAGGTTTACCATACGTATAAGGGCGTGTTTAGAGGGGGAACTGGGGCACATGCCCCCATCAAAATTTCAGAGCTTACAATGGATATTTTTGGAATTTTCAGCAAACAATCCATAAAATTGCACCCAGTGAACTCACTTCTTTGGTTCACAATCCGTTTATTTCATAAATTTTCATCAAAATCATTTCATTAAATTTACACCGCAATCATTTCATTACATTTTACTCGGAATCATTTCATTAAATTTTCCTTA
>JABASD010002092.1:0-30290 GCA_019776165.1 Pogonognathellus flavescens
ATTTAATGAGCAATATTTTAGGATATTACAACTATTTTATTTTTTGAATTTTAAGAATTTCCTTTTCGACGCCAAAAATGGATTTTGGCCACATAGTGCACTTGTATTAAAAATTAGAAAAAGTAAAATGTCACTTACAATTAGTTGCTTCTCATTGAAACTTATTATTTGCTTTGAAATTAAACGAATCAAAACAGACTCAAGATTTGTTAAATGGGTACTCAAGTACGATAAGTTCTTTATAATTTCTGGAGGTTCCATTTTTCAGTTACGTATTTACAATAAAGAAAATTAAAATGACAAGATTAAGCATTTTATCCGTTACTATATCTCAAATATGGTGGTCACGTGTTTCAGTTTCGTACGTGAACGCCATGATTTTATATTCAGAGATCTGGTTTGATGTAAGAAAAATTGTTTAACTCGTTTATCCATCTCTACCTACTCACGATGCCTGTCCCAAAAATCTTCATAAGTCCTGTTCAATTTTTAAGATGTAAGGAATAGTATTAAAGGATTTTAATACCATTTATTTTTCATATTACGTCTTATATATATATAAATAAGAGCCCAATTAAGCAATAATTTTGCAATGGTAATTCGGATATTGATATTATTTACAACCGTGGATTTTATATTTTGATACTACAAACATATAAAGGTTTGTAACCATGAAAACTCTATTGTTTAAATTTTTAGTACACTTTGTTACCCAAAATAGCTTATATGACGCAAACTATTTTCTTATCATAGGCAATATTGCTAATATTATCATGCATTTTGAAATTTACAAAATTTACAAATTTATAGAATCAAAAAGTATTTAGCAATATTTAATTAGTTATTAAAATTTTACAATCATCATTTATAGTTTATTTTCTGAATATACAGGCAGTACTGTGTAGTTTATGTAGGTAACTGCGTTTATTTTTCTATCCTCCATTTTTGAATAATATTGTATTTCTTATTACATTAAAAAACAAATTTCCCTACTTATATATCCATTGTCTGGCTAGTGGCTACCTACTGAAATGAGTATACACATTCGTAATACTGAATACCTATATAATATGTGTCATAGATTAGGTACCTATACTATTTTATGCTGAACGTTATCAGCCCTGAATATTAGCTATACGTAAATACGTACAGATAATGGCATGCAATTATTTATAACTATAACCCACTAATGTGTGGTGAGCGGTTAAATTCTTCTCGTTATCAGACACGACACATAATTTACTATCACGTAAAAGATTATTAGTGTCATTAAACTTTTTGAACTTTTACTTCTGTTGCAGGTTGTTACCTGCGCAAAAAAATTGATTGTATTTTAATATCATACAATTACATAGCACCGAACACTCAGTAAATTATTGCGCGTAGCAAAAATAGTATTCGAATGTCTTTTTAGTCGATTAATTGACTCTAAATTAATAAAGATACAGTTCATCCTATTAATTTCTAATGATTTGATTGGTATTTATATTTATTAAACATAGTTGTTCATATGATTTCACTTCCACTCCCACACGTCCGTCTGCGTCCACGAGAACTCAAGAACCGTTTCAGCAATTCAGCAAAAGACTTCCTTTCCTGCTATATACACATGAGATCTCTTTCGCAGATGAATTACGGTGAAAAAAGTAAACACTATAATATAGGTGCACGAGAGTATTTTTATGAGAAATGGTTATTATTATATAAGTACGTAGTATAAAAGTACATAACTTATCAATATTTTTATTGGCGAGTAAATTTTACCGTACAGAAAAATTGCCATTTCGATCCTTGTAAAGAAACTTTATTACAAATTAGAAATTACAGTTTTTCTGAAATTTTCTCCCCTGAATTATAAATAAAAACCAGGTATAGTGCTTTTGGTAACTACTTCTAATTTCTATGCTACAAATGTTGTTTATGATTGGAGTATTTTTTTAAATCGTCCATTTGACATTTATGGTATCGAATAGAATTCGTCCCTGAAAATTTCCAGTAGTTTTATACAGTAGCATTAAAAATTCAACAAAAATAGTGCAAACAAACGGGTCCAAAATTATTCGCTTTACTAGCCCGCAGAGTACACATTGTCGTTCTGATATTGTGATTGTGTGTCAAATGGTAGTTTTTATAGTTTAGAACATCAATCCTTTCACAACACCAATATTAGTTTCAAATAAACCATTCATAACAGTTCAAACAAGTGACGAAGTCTACAATGACACTGTATTGCAAACCATGACACGGTAACTGTGACATGAACACGTGACCGATTGCTCTGAGTTAGTGGCAGTTCAGCAACTGTGACTAAATGTAATAAAGACACTATCACATGTTATTTCTCGAAATATTCTACCACTCTTGGTCCCCAAATTCAAAAGATTGCGGGTGTCACTTTCAAACTTTACATACGTATATTTAACGAGACAGTATTTAGAATAACTTGTCTATTTGAGACTGCGCCAACAATTTAAAAAGTCAAAGGTCATAAAAGAGTTGACCGATCGACCCCTAATTCGAATTTAACCTCACACTTGTCCATACTAGTATGCATAAATCAAGTTTGATAAGAATATCTCCGCCCGTGCGCAAGGTATGAATGAACGTGATTTGATGATTTACGATTTAATGCGAAGGACCGGCAGACCAGCAGCTTTCACCCATCTATAAAGTAACTCACTATTAGTTACTTGATAAAACACAGCACTTCCTGTATTCAATGCTTCATATATAACAATACACTCTTTATATTTTTGGTAATCCAATCGCATAGGTTTGGTTTATATTCAGCATAACCATATAATATATAAAACGTTATACGAAACAGTTTCTTCTTGAGTAAACAACGTCTACTTATTTCATATTTGGTATATATGAATAAACTCTATGGGCGCCTATCTGTCTGTAAGAAAACTTGAGAACGGTTTGAGATATATGATTTAAAGGTAAGGTACATATGTACTGCTTATGTCCTGTGTAAGGCTGAATAGGGAGTTTAAGTCAATGGAATGGGTAAACTACCTTATGACTTTTGACAGTTTGATATTTACAGATTAAGTAAAATATACCGATATATCAGTACTATATAACCTATCTGATGTATCAATGCAAACCCCGAATCGCATCATAAAATAAATTATTGTCGTTGCATTTCTACAAACTTCGAAACTAAAGGAAAAAATAGCAATAAATTGATATTGTAATATGCCACGAAACTGTAATATATAGTTATATAATAGTTACATACATTTTTATATAGCGACAAAGAGAACCTAGACAATCTATCATGTATTAGTTGAATTGCTACATACAACGCTGACTCATTGGGAAAATATACATTTATATTTTGAATATTGATGAACTTTTTGGTTGTAACAACTTGTCCTTGGGAACATTCTGTAATATTATTCTGACGCCAATTTAAATGGTAAAACAGGTACATCATTTAACGATCAATAACGTTATAACATAAAATAAATAGTCGCTCAGCCATTTTAAAAGTTTCAGTTGAATCTGCCGAATGAAGTTAATGTGTGAATTTTGCAATTGCTCTTAAAATGCAGATCTTACCTGTAAATTGTTCTATAGTTAGTAAGTTTATTGGTTGACCAATATACTTTTTTTGCGTTGTGAAACTTCCTTCAATCTTTTTTAAATTTTTAAATCGATTTAGTACTATAATAACCCAATTTTATTGTATATATCATTATATTGTTAAATATGTAACTTTATAATTAGGCAAATATTTAAAAATATTTTTAAAAGCGTCAAAAAATATTTCCGTCTGCGTAGAAGATATACTAATTTTTCGAACTTCGTCAAAATGAAACGTGAAAAAATGAAACAACTATTATTATGGAATTGGATCATTATTCTCCTAAAATTTACGTTTTGCAAAGCTTTCGAAATTTTCGAATTGAAATCCTTTTCAAAATGTGACTTTCATTTGACAATCGAAACATCAAACTTTTCAATTCGTGACTATAGTGAAGAATATTTATCAGCGGGTCAAAACTTTCATCCGTGGATTGTCTTCAACTACACGGAACAACGAAAGAAAATCGATAAAGAAAACACGAAAGTTGATTTCATATCAAAAGAAAAATGTAGTGTGAATATTGTTATTTTTGATTCCCTTAATAGCTATAAAATCAATGCAAAATACTTTTTATCTTCATTCAGGGGTTTCCGAAAAAGTTCAGTTTTCGTACTTGTATTTCCACTTACACATTTTTCTCCTGAAAGCTTCAGTCAAACATTCATAAAGTTGAATATTTACACCGCTAAAATGATGATCCATTGTCGTATCCCGAATCAAAATACGGATTTCAATCTCTTCTTTCCATCATACGACGGAAAATTTGTTGACAATACTATATGTGACGACACCGAATGTGATGTATGGAAGAACAGTATCCCTAAGAGTACCACAACTATGGTTCTTTATAAAACTACCAGGAAAACTCCAATGGTATGACACACTACCAATTTATAAAACTGAAAGTAGTTTGTAGTTACCAAGAAAAAATGTTTTCAATTATTGCACTGAATTCAAATATTTCAGTTATGGAAATTACCAATCCAACCATTAAGGATATACAGAAATATGACTTTTGCGGTGAAATACGACTTACAACTTTTAAATGGTACAGCCAGCAAAATGATACATTATTTCGAAAAACTGTTAATTTGGTGGATTGCGCAGCATTTTTATATTATTGCCACTCCGAGAAGTATTTTACGGATTACCCGTCTATTTTCACGTGGTTTCACTTTGCCTTTGATGGTATCACTTGGTTGCTCCTACTTGTATGTCTAGGCGTGTTCTCGGGTTATCTGCAATTATTAAACTTTGCAAAATTTAATTTGAAAAAGATAAAATTGAATTTCTCTTGGTTATCAACTTTGTCTTTCTTTTTTGGAAAAGATCACACACAAATTACAAACTGTTTGATTTTGTCTTTTGCAATTCTGTCGTTTTTAATTTTATCGATCTATTCTTGCTTTGTACAAAGCGACGCCATCGTTCCACCAACGAAACCATCGATTGCAAATATATCTGAATTGATAACCAAAAAGTATCAATTAGCATTCATCAATCTGGGGCATAAAAATGTCACGACCCGTTCATCAATGAACACGGTGAGTTTAACAACCAGTTTGTCAAAAAATAACTTGACGGCTCTGGAATATTTACTAGATTCCTCCAACACAAACATTCCAATGCTAAATACGGTACTTTCCAAATCATATACTTACAATCAAGAATCTTGGGTCAATTACAAAATATCCGCAGGTTTCTTCAGCACCGAAGTCGTAAAACCGAAACTGTTTTCAGTCGCATTTCAAACGGCAACTTTCAACTTTAAGACTTTAATAGATGAGACCACACACTGCAAAACAGTACAGGATGAAATCGACAGCTCCAATTTGTTCATATTTACCTTTATAAAGTGTTATGCCGATAGTTTTCAAAGTAAATCAAACATTCTTGTTGAAACAGGATTCTCCCAATATCTGATGACTGTCAATGAGTTACCAACTTACCGTTTTGCCAAAATGGAAATTGTGAGAGAAAGATATCACGAACATTTACCAGTAAGAGCTAGACTGTCCAGCGTAGTCTATACGACATTTCCACTTCTTTTATTTTTTCTGAGCATACCTGGACTGATTTTGATATTTGAGATAATATTGACAAAGGTATTCATTATCAAATTAAAACACTTTCCAAGGTATGTTTACGTCAACGTTTTGCAGTTTTTACTCAAGACGTACGAAAGCATCAATTTGTTTCTCAATACATCGAAAAGAAATTTCCATAATCTAGCAATAAGTTTATGCAATAAGATAATAGGAGGGATTACTTCCTCCCGCTTGCTAGTTTATTTACGAATTAAGTTCCAAAAAACAATCTGGAGAACACGACAGAAACATTGACACCCGGTAACTTAGTTTAATTGTCAAGGATTTTTTTTCTAGTGATTCATATTATCAACTCGACTTTTTAATAGTAGAGTAGAGTGTTCTATATGCTCATGTTTGTTTATAAACTGGGCTGTAATTCTGTAATTGTACCATGTTACATTTCTAAAAGTATGTAAATTTTGGCCTCTTATGTCTTTGAAGTACAAATGTTTAAAGCAGAAAGATTGATCTATTGGTACAAAATTTATTGTGGTATTATGGATTGAAAAGCAATTGGATGTATCAGCGCACTAAGCATGTAATAAAAATTCAGCAACGGGTGTTATTCAAAACGTAATACGTATATGTAATATGTAATATAATATGTATATGTTGTCTACAGAGTTGATACCGAAAAATTAAATTGAAATATAGCAATATATTATGTTTAAAAATGACAAATTACACTGTAATTTATTGCTTGGTAATTAGAGTAAGTATACGAAGGCTAATAATATTTTTGTAATTGAAAAGTTGGTCTATTGTAGAGCAGGTAAAGATAAGTTTTAAGGAAAAATCGGAAGTAACAAATGACGCCAACCAAGTGACGCCAACCAAAGAACAGAAACCACAAATGAACAAATGATTGAACCCGACAGAACAAACATTTTTGGTTTAAGCGACTGAATAATGGACTCAGTTTCTTTTATTGGAATTCCCGGTTCGGACATCAATGTAATTCTTGAAAATATTAATATTGTATCATAAGTTTCATGGAAATTTGAAACTAGCAGTTAGATAACTTACACAAACATAATGCTGTTTAAATACAATATAAATATATTGTCAAAGAGTGATAATATTTTCAGCTTTAAGCTTCATATTGTCATACAAATATACGTGGGTATGGTAAAAACACAAAAGTACCGAACCCCATATATTCCATTAAATTTTTGGTATAACTTAAAATGGAGTTTCAGAGTTTTTTTTATCATCTAACAATGCATTACCTAAATACATTTATATAGTCTATTTAATAGAGTTTAGAAAGTACACAGCCAGCAATAAAGCTTCCTTCTCTTGTTTATTTCACATAGCCTGCTGTTTCCCAATCGTAAATCGATAGCTACATAAATTCGCATGAAACATTTAAACGAGTTTTTTTGGTCGTTGGGAATGTTCTTAAAGGTTATTTGGGTTATGGAATACACATAAGAAAAATCTCCAAACTAAGTAATAAGGTAATGGAAATGTAATGTTCAGTAAAATCCTTTCTATAGTCGTACTAAAATGTTTACAAGCTTGCTCAGCTTTACAAATATCCTTCAAATCACAATTCTATATAATTTCAATCGTCTTAAAAGTTTCTGCTTGCAAAACAACTTCAATTCACTCACTTTTGGAGGTTAAACTTTAATGAGAATGAGAACTTTGTCGTCTAAAATTTGTTGCCAGTGTATTTCCTGGAAACTGGAAAAACAACAGCTCTTTATATAAATTAACATTAAGTAATGGTAATACATATTATGGGCGAACTTACTTAATCATGCATGCTATTCCCCTTGATATTTTTTCTACTCGGGCTATTTGTAGTTTCCATTCCGGACAATTATATTTGGGCACTAACAAATACAATTCGAAAAGCAAATTGTTAGGATTCAAAGAAGCAAATGCATTGTAAGGGTGAGAAGGCTAAGAACATACTCGCTTATCCGAAAATAAAATGGTGACTCAAGCTTGTCTTCAAGTATTTTCATGGTGCGTCCGTTGGAGTAATTTCTGGGGTGGGATTCCGTTTTCATGGAAATGGGATAGAAAAAATGGAAAATTTCTACAGATTGACACTTCTCTGTGGGGAAGAACAAAATGGCGTCTTTTTGTGACCTACATTCACACGTATTGGTTTTATCTCATTTCGAGGGCCCTTCAAGAAACATGGAACAGGCATGTCATCTCGGCCTGCAAAATGTATGTGTACGTCTTGTTAGCGGGGGGTATACTTTTTATTATTCATACAATTTTAGTCAAAACCGAACAAATTGCATTTTGGATAAACTGCTGTTTCTACACAACGAAACGTTGGAGAAGTAAGAAAAACAAATGTCTACACAATAAGTTAACTAATTATCTACCTAAAAACTTTATTTACTTTATTTATTTACTAACTAAACATTTAATGCAATGTTATAATTATATAAGTTGTTCGCTGTTTTTCATTTTGAAATGGTAATTAATGTTTGGTACATATTTTAATTACAGAAAAGTACTTCAAACGACAATATCAGGAAAAAATGGGAATCCTTGAAGGTATTTTGTTGTTGGCATTCATAGCAGCTATCTTTTCTCCGGGACCAATTGGGGGCATCATACTGATATTACCAGGAAACGGTCTCTTCATGACGTCGTTGCTGAACAAGGAGTTCCACACGTTGAAATATATGTTTCCTTTCGCAGTGCTGCATACGTGGCACACTTTCTGTCTAGTGTCAGTGACTGCAGCGCTTATTGGTGTGATATTAATCATCTTTTCAAATGGAAAAATCTTTCTCAGTGAAATAACGTGAGACTTTTAATGTATCACACAATTTTAAATACATTTTAATGTATTTCAAATTATTCAAATATAATTAATAACTCCGAATTTGTTTTGTTGTATTACAATACTTTAGATTTGGTAAACACCGCTATGCATCAAGCAATGAAATGAGGGAATTGAAAGCAATCGTTGTGGTTTACAATACTCTTTCCATTATTATTACGGATACAAATCACATAGTGTCAAATTTGTTCTTTTTGATACAAGTGGTTATCAAGCGAACAATTTATATTACAACTTTTCTGCTAATGACCCAACGAAACCAAATGGAGTCACAAATGGCAATTCTGTTTATGTCCATATTGGTCATTGCGATTATTGTGTGGATAATTGTCCTTGTCACCACTGCATACGTATATGAACATTCTATGATATGTCTAAAGTCGTGGAGATATTTCAGAACATCGCAATTTGTTTATAGGGATAGTCTAGTGTTTTTGAAGTGGAAAAAGGCTCGCCGTCCTTTAAGAATTATTATTGGGCAATATTCATACTCACGAAAATTAAAAATTGCAAAGTTTATTTTGTCGATTACGAGAGGGAGCCTAGAAGCTGTAATAATGTTTAGATGAGTTAATACTAGTGTATTATATTATTCATATAAATATATGAAAATAAATACCAAATACAAACCAAACTCTCTCAATAAATAAGAGTGGGAATAAAATATGATAATGCTTGGAAATGATTGACAAGAGTAAGACGTACATTTTGTTAATTGTCCATTGATGCAGATCTAATTGAAGAATTTATCTGTTGATAGATCTAATCATTTAAATGCTAATCAAGAAATAAAAGCTATAACAGAATTGCTCAAAAGTTATCACTTTAAGTTACTGTGTGCATGTAGATATTGCCAAATGGTGCCAAATGATGTTTTAACTTTATAATATTATATCATATTTCTATATACCGACATATCTTCGATTTAAGCTGTTATTGGCATCATGGAATCAAAATGTTAAAGTAATCACAATGTCAACAAAGCAAAGCTTTAAAAAATCCAATCGACCCTCAAAACAGTTTTTACTAAATCTGAATAACTTTATAAACTTCATGTCTTGATTAACTCATTCTGTCAATATCATCTACAGCTACAGCCGCTATGCAATGATGATTACTCTATTATATTTCAATTAGGCTTACATCTAAATAAAAACTCAAATAATAATTGCACTATATATTTCAAAGCATCACATATGCCTGCAAATTGTACAAATACATCGGAGTATAATGCACTACTTCGTTATAAATTTTAATTAACTTTTACTGCGATATTGTTAACAATTCCCAAACACCAAAAATGAGAGTAGAGCACGTCAACATTTGACAAGAAGAGATAAGTTATGATTACTTAAGGTTATCTAAATAGGTGTGTTACGTTAGTTGGTTGATAATACATCGTAGAAATGGTCGTAGAAATTCAAAGCTTTTGCACAATTTGTATTTAGTAACTTATTGTTGCATTATTACAGTATTGAGTTCGCTTATATGTAAGTATTACAACTTTTGAATCCTTCAGATTTGTAATCGATTAACAATAACACCACGAGTGTATGATGCCTGATTGATTACTGACACAAAAATACTTGAATGGTAATATAACTCTTCTTTTTTACTTCAGTAGGTAAGGACACGCGCGTAGCCAGGGTAAAAATTTAGGGATTCACAGAAAATGCATTTTATATATTATTTTGATTAGACTCGACGATTCGAGACTCCTCTTCTCACAAATGGCTACAAACAGGGAACCAAAAACCCAAGGGTTTTTTATAAAAACCCCCAAAAAACACTGGGGTTTTCAAGTGTTTTTGAAATATCTCTATTTCTAGACATTGTTGAGAAAATACCCAACAGGGTTTTTTAATCTACATATATAGCTTAATCTAAAACGCAAGAGAAACCCAATAAAACCCACTATTATAGTGATAAACCCACAACCCATGGGTTTTGGGTATTCGGTTTCCTGGCTACAAATATGTTGAATTATTAGAGTCAAACCTTCAATTTCCAACCACATCTTTGACTATTATGTATATTTGAAGTACGTATTAGGTCATTATCGGCCAGGGCACATAATCATAAAACAATATCACCCGATATTCAAACTAGTGCGATTTTATTTATTTATTTGCTTGTCATGTCAGCGGATAAATTTCTTCTTAGTTTCAATTTTATAGGAAATCTTTTGTATTACAAATTACAAACATTATTTTCAAAATTTGTAAAATGTTTAGTGTAGGATATTAGATTGTGAAGGATGCAAGTGTACATTGTGCACCCCTTTGGATACGTGCATGGATAAGGATGAGTTTTGTAGCTATCATAACATTATAAAATTAATTATCATTATGGCATTGACAGATGTAAGGACAATGTCAAGTGTGCAATTATTCTGTACGCTTTTTTAACTGTTTGTAAAAGAATACAGTAATATGTATGTCTATGTTTTACCGTATTGTTTATTGACAATCCTGCCATTACCTAATTATTTACAGATATTAGAGCATCTGTAAATTAATTCAATATTTTTTCCTTCTTACATAATTCCTCCGGTTATAAAGATGGCTCTCGGAATGTCATTTCTGTTTTCCTTCCAATTTGCTTTGCTGTTATTCTTTTCGATTTTAGGGTCTAGCCATTCTCAAGCAGACTCTGAATTAGACATTATTTATTCACGGAGGGTACAGGACATCATTCAGGCAACTCACAATGATGACAGGGCAAATCAATGGTAATATTATATATAGTGATACCTTGCTTGTGTGTATTGCATAACAAAATAGTAAGATTTTCATAGATTTAAAAATATAAATTCACAATAAGGAAAAAGTATTCTTAAGTTATTATAATGTATACATTGCATTTAATTGGCTTTATCCTTAGGCGTCGTGAACTGAGTGCGGAAGGAATCTGGTCAGATGTGGATTACACAACAGGATGTCCGGCAAGGTATTCAATTCTTTCTTAAGCTATAATATGAATTTTTAATTTTCTGTTTGAAATTGTTATAACTAAGATACTATGTATACCAATTTACTGACAAATTATTTTATTTACAAACTTTCGCTATAAATTATTTTCTTTTTTATTAATTTTAGACGGGCGAATTGGCCTGCCCAGGATCATTTCCATAGGATTAGTAAGTACCAATAAGGTTTAGCTCGTGTTATGGCTGCACAAAAGCAAAATGCGTAAACAATCGCATATAAAATGCATGTGATTCCAAAGAACTTTTTTCTTTTGCGACTTTAATTATGTCAGCTTTTATTACACAATAACGGTGCAATTGTTTTTAAAGACATTTAAAATCACGACTTTTTTCATTATCAGTTACGATGGCTAGTTTGTGGAATCGGGACCAATGGGACTCAGATCTATTGTCTAAAATATCACTGGCTTTAGACTATTGGTTTGACAACGATTTTAATTCCGATGATTGCATCAACGCTGGTGGTCAGGACAGACTCACGTGTCCCTGTGGTACACCTGGATTCTGGAATACCAATTGGTATTGTCAGGTAAGTTTTAATACAAGTAGTATATTAGAAATCAATTTATAAGAATAAACCCATATACCATACAATAGATCTTGTAACTCACTGTACAAACATAAAATGAAAAATATGTACAATTTCAAAATTATTTAAAATGACATTGTTTTATTTATTTTACTTAAAGATGATTTTGATGCCGGGGCTAGTGGGCAATGCGTGTCTATTGATGAAATCAAATCTAACGTCAACTCAATTAGCAAAATGTGATGCGCAAACGCGTCGCTCTTATGTGCGAATTGATGGAGATCCGAACGGAAGTATGGGTGGTCAGACGGGTGCAAATATGTTGGATGTATCATCCATTGGGTTATCACTGGCCCTGTTAACGGAAGACACAGATCTAATGGAAGATGCTCTCAGTCGCTATTACAACGAGGCACAAATCACGAATGGAACCTCCGACGGAATAAAAGTGGACGGATCATTTATGCAGCACAGCAGTCAATTGTACACGGGTAACTACGGGCAAGTTTTTATGAGAGCCCTCATTAAGATTTTCATTCAGACGGGCAACACCAGTTTAGCTCCACCTCCATCTGTCCATTCTGCATTCTTCACTGTCTTCGACGGTGCCGAATGGTTCATCTACAGGAAGAATGAAGAAAACGACCCTTACTCCCCAATTCTACTTTGGCAGTTTAGTGTCATCGGTAGAATGGTTTCTCATAAATACCAAGACTGGCACGGAACCGGATTAAATTACGACGAACTTTTAGCTGGCACTAGCGCTTGGCCCAATCACCAAGCCTTCCAGGAAATCGTTCAAAGATTGAGAACTCCAACGAACGTAAACCCCGGACCATTAGTCGGGACTAGATTCTTCCACGCTTCCGATTACATGGTACTGATTTAAACTTTTGCCATGATAAATATAATAAGGAATATATAAATATTATTATGTTAAAATATTCACGATTAGGATATCAATTTTTATTTTCCAAGCCATAAATGAAATTATTGTGTCAAAATTTATCAGTCTTATTATACAGTACAATTGATTTTTTATTGACTGTATTTAATTTTACCGGTTAATTGATTTGGCGCTTGTAATAAAATTGTTATTTTAGGTGCATCGTGGTGCAAATTACATCGTGACATTAAAAATGTTTTCAAGCCGAACGACGAATTCAGAATGCAACAATAATCAAAATCCTTTCGGTTTCCATTTGAGTGATGGTACAATCTACACCTACCGTAGCGGTGACGAATATACGAATGTGTATGGAGCTTGGGACTGGAATCTGATTCCGGGTACTACTGTAGACTACGGTGCCACACCCCTTGCTTGCAACCGGGTACAATTCAAAGGGAAGGAGCCTTTCGTTGGTGGAGTTGCTTTTGGACAAGCTGGAATTGCTGTGATGAACTACACGGATCCTATGGACGAATCTTTCCGCTGGTGTAAAACGTATTTCTTTTTTCCTAACAGTTATGCGGTTCAATTTGTGGGTCAAGCCGTAGCAACCAACAGATCCATCCCAGTCGTCACGACGTTAGATCAACGACAACTAGCTGGCTCTGTAATAATTGACGGACAAATTGTCACTCAACAGTTTGTGCGTCAAACTGTGCAAAATATTTGGCACGATGGAGTTGGCTACCAATTTCTGTACCCGGTGGATATGACAGTGGACACCATTCCCCGCCAAAGTGATTGGGCAGCCATTGGTATTTCTGTGGGCAACGAAACTCAAAATCTCTTTGCTGCATATTTTAATCACCCGGTTGACGAAATGAGGGACGACAGATTCACATATATCGCTCAACCGGATGTTTCCCAAAGAGAATTTGCAACCGGTAATAAGAATACGCGGAAAACCGGAGGAGTTGAAATACTTAAAAAGGGAGAGAGACTGACGCCGTTCGCAACGACAGCCGTTGTTCGGGGTGCAACGTACGGGAATGTGGGAACTGTTGGGGAAAGAATTGTGAGCCTTGCATTTTTAACTGATGGGGAATACGATACGGGGCTTGAAGATATTCAAAATGTAATGACAGATGCGCCAGTCCTTCTTCTGTTTACTCGCAAAGAAAATGGAGCTGGATGGCGATTAGCGGTGGCCGACCCGTCTCAAAGGTTGACCCGTGTCAATGTTCGCGTTTTGACTAACACAGCGATGGAACCCGTCCAACTGCAAGTGGAATTATTGAACGGTCCCTGGGCAGGAGGCACCACCGTCACTGAATTTTAATTTTGGCAATCAAATTATTTTAAATTAATTAAAATCAAATATGAAATAATAACTGCGCACAACTGTGAAATTTCATTTCTTGTATCAAAAGCCCACATGTCAGGTTCTCTCAATGAAGACAAGTGTAAATGAGCTTTACCTGCAATTCCCATGCAATTTAATTTATTAATTTCTTTTCCTTTATCATAAAAGCTCCGTGTATTGTATTACGTTGGCGAGCTTACAACATATTCAGTACACATAAATGTCAAGTTTGATTTCATACACTTTTAAACGAATAAAAATGAATCTACCATAACGTAATGTGGAATAAATGGTGGAATTGCCAGTTTGTGGAAATGTGACAAACAAGGGTGTATCTAGGATTTTGTAATGGGGGAATAAGTCCACTAGGGGGTTCAGAAGAATTTTATTACATTGCTTTCGGTGGGTATACACATCGCTTATACATTGCATGTATTCGCGACATATTTAATATTCATGAATCGCATTCACTTTGAACAGAACTTTTTTCTTAATGATGAGACAATGTGTATCGGTAAATCGGTAGCAGACGAAATTATAATTCCTGATCATAGTTATGCAAGTATAACTTATCAAGTGAAACGCTTAATGTCGAAATTTTTATTTTTATAACTTAAAGTTCGTACATTTCATAACTTTGGTATCAACTGATTAAGAAATTAATTCAGTGCAAGAAATCACTGCTTCAGATTTTAGCATGGTCTTCCAACGATTTGAAAAATTTATTGGGTAGCTTCCAAAAGTACCATACATTATTGCATTATTATAATTCTATTACATAGTAAAAGCGGATGATATTTGGCTTTGTCAATAGACAATATAATTTAGTTTTTATTAGCTTTTATTTTATTTGATTTTATTAGCTATTAGTTTATTGACCTACTATACTGCAAAAAATTGTTAGCTTCAATGAATACTTTTAATTCTTCGATACAATTATGTGGCATTCATTTTTGAAAAGATTTTTAATTTACATGCAATCAATATATTTTATTTTCACTCATTTTTTCAAAAAAATTTGTACGTCCAAAATTTTGAGATGTGGAAACAATACTGAATTTTTATTACCTTTATAAAATCAACAGTATGGAGATAATCTTAAAAAAACATTTATTACAGATTCAATAAATAAATTTTCGAGCAGGATTTGAATAGGAATTATATAAAACTTAAACTATGCAGTATTATATACAACTGCTTCAGGTAACATAAATATATGAGTCAATCAATTATCGGAACATTTCTCATCATGCAAGGAGACGACATTATCTCTGTCGAAGCCTAAACCTTCGATATGATCCAAGATGTGTTCTTTCTGTTTTGTCATAACATCCATTGATGAGGTAAGTACAAACCAACCGGATTGTCCATTATGATAGCACATGATGATGATCATATAACTCTTGTTGTCTGTTTTGGTAGCATACACCAGGTTGGTTTCCTCTGAACACAAAATAAATTACACGATCAATAATAATTTTCACAAGTTGAGAATTGCCAACAGTTGATGTTTTTTATTATTAGTCGTTTTTCATTTATTCTATTGGAATCATGAAAAATCAATGCAGAAATCTTACCGTATTTCCCTGATCCGGTAAGGTGACAGTCTAAAACACCTGGCATCGTACGGTTGCATTTCCAATCAGCTTTTTTGTCGCCAAACCCATGCCAATTTCCATGAGAGTATGTCTTAGAGAACTGTTGAGCCTTTGACCTAACACACATATGTGAATAGTCTTCTTCCAAAGTTAAGAACTCTCCTCGTAAAACGGCCGCCACGTGGGATCTAACCACAATATCCCCCATTGTCATGTACCACATACCTTTATCCGTATTTTCTTTGAACTAAATAAACAAGGAATTAAAATTTTATAAGGTTAAACCTTTACTTGCGGGGAATGACTAAACATTAAAAATCCAATCGACAGTAATTAATTAAGACATACAATATCTAAATTAAAATTTGTATCCCGACGTGGCCTGGTGCAATGGCCACCTTCACGGCATACGGCACCGGATGCGACTTGTACAAGTACAAGGGCTAAGCAGATTTTCAAAAATTCCATGCCTTCGACTGGTTATAGATATTGTTACACTGACAATAATATGAGCTCCGAGTTCGATGTTCACAATGACGAATGTTTTAGTTATGCCCTTTTATACACAGGCTGGAACCCGGAAATAATATGTAAATAATATAATAATATAGTAATTATCATTGTCTAACATAATCAATATTTAACTGTGCAATAACTACGAACACTATTATCCCTATTCTCGGTCAAAATTTACAAATGTGAGACATGGGACGTAAAGATAATGTATAATTTTTTTAACATTTTCTATGTTTGTAGCAACAACTAACTGAGAACTACTGAGAACTAACCGGGGTTAGATAATTATGAAGTTAGTTAGGTCAGTTCCTCAATTAAGTGAATGTACTTCCTAGTTATTGTAAATTCCAAAAAAATGATGAGTTCAATGGAAACTTCCGGTTTAATAATCGGTCATGGAACCCCAAGCTGAGGAATGATGGCGTTAATTGATAGAAATTGTCATATCTTATAGTAAATTCCTCCAGCTATATCGATGTATTTTTAATACTGTAATCGTTGCAACGATAAGTATACAAGAGCATATCTAGGAATTGGCAAAGGGTAAAATAGGGTTTGTTCGGGTTGGGTAAAAAATAACACGAAGGCCTTTTCCTTCTGTCTATGAAATATGTGATTTTACATGCAATTCAATGTTTCACCCTAGTTGTGTATTGTACATGGACGTAACAATATATTTTGGTGCGTGTAGATAATTAATACCTCCAAAAATGTATTTCCTTTTTAAAATAGTAAAAGTTCAATATCATATACTAGAGCGAATTGGGGGTCCCGGGCCTCAGATTTCTTATAGCCCTTTATTTCCAAATTCCAAAATACGCCCTTAACAGTATATAATATATAATAGTTATTGTTATATTACTCATATAGTCGTCGATTTATCTGCCATAGCGATATCACTATAATGAATGAACAAAAAACATGCATGCTTCATCGGCTCAGTTAAAAAACAATTAACAATTGTTATTGTCAACCTTATTAAACCTTAAAAAACAAGCATCGCATTTTGCCTCAAATTGAAACGAAATAAATCCAACTATGAATTCTATCAGCTTTAATTAATTAAATTATTTTCAGTCGGAATTCAGGATAGCATTTTAGCATTTTTATATTATGAATGGTAAATAGCTATCCTTTTTTCATTGTGAACAAAATTTGCAACTCAGACACCGATTTCCGTTCACTTACAACGTTTTATCCAACATGGTATCACTAAATTACATCCATATGTATTAAACGAATGCTGAATGAATCGTAATGACTAATGACATATTAGTAAGACGGTTCTTGTTTTATTTTTTCACACGCAAAGGTTCACAAAAATAGATGATTATTATTATACTTTTTCAATACGCATGCTAAATACCTATCTATATAATTTTTCCGCCATTTGTGGTTTCAATAATTAGTAGTTTGCCCATTAATAGAACTCAGCACTTAAAATGTTGGAAGACCTATAGAAGGAGTTGGGGTAGTCTCCTCTGGAGCATCCCCATTCGGGGAACAGTAACACATGCAAACTGTTCCAACAATTCCGTCCGAAGCAGCAGCCGGTTTTGTACATCCATTTGGATTATTAGCACATTTGTCCGCACAAATATTTAGAACATCGTTGTCGTTGTTGTTTAACAGAGCAGGTTCACTATCCTTTGTCTTCATTATTAGCTCGCATACGGTTGGAACTCCAGACTATAATTTTTCAGATTTTAAATGTGGGTTACATATCGTTGTAGAAGTTGACGTTTAAAATTATTAGTTGAAAAGACAAGGAAAAGTTTTACTTTGTTAAATCAAAGGTGCATATTAAATTTCTCCATTTGTAGATAATACAAATTATTATTATGAGGAAAACTAATGTCCCAAAATTAGAAATGGATAATTGCAGTTTAAAAATTGTTAAGGAAGTTAAATGTACATTAGTAATCAATTTAATGACAACTATATTGTGTGTATGTTAAAATACTTACAGGGTTGCAGAAGCATGCGCCAGTCGCCAAGTTGCATGTACCCCCGTTTCCGGGTAGACAAAATGAAGCACAACAATGTGGACTGGCAGCAAATATCATACAAGACCGGATGGTGACTGGTGCTGGAAGATTTTGCAACTAAAAAGAAAATTGAAATTGCATATTATTATGCTAACTATATTTAATGGACATATTACACCTAAATAAATCATTCAGGCTGGTTTGAAACAAAATTTTACCTATTAGTAATTTTTATCTTAAATACGCTAAATCCAAACAAAGACGTTATATCTTTTTTCAATTAATTGAAATAAAAATAAAGATATCCTGTCTGTGTCGCACTATTGAAATTAAAATAAAATAATTGATTTACCACTTTATGTCCATACTTGACGGAAGCCCCGCAAACAAGATGAGTTGGGGTTTTTTCACAAAGTCCATGCTCGATTCCATTGGTGATATTTGGGTTAATTAAAGTATAATTGCTGATCAATTGATTCTTTGCAGCATCAGTGAACGGTTGCGCTAGTTTTGCTATAGGTGTCGGAATAGTGGGAATAGTAATAAAGCAATTAACGGCGGAGAATAGAGAAATTAATAAAAACAAAACTACTCTTGCCATTTTACTCAATTAATTTAATTTCGACGTATGAAGAGCAAAAATAAATGAAGTGTTATATTATGAGAGGGAAGAGAGAACCTGCCGTGAATGATGTTTCTGAACATCTATATAGGCATACATAATAAATTAGGGTGAGACAAAGCTTGCCTATATATTAAGCATAATAGCATATATTAATAGGAACTTCTGCATAAACACACCAAACACTTCAATATTATTATTACTATATAAATGATTGTGAATTTAACTATACTTAAATGTCAAACGGGCACAGTTTTATCTATATCTTGTAGATAGAAAATCTGTAAAAGAATGATTACTTAATACTTAAGTTAGCTTTCATGCTTTCACAACACCGCATTTGCCCTTTCACCTTAATTTAGATATCATTGCCCTACCTTTTCAAATAAAATTTTCAATATATAATTCAATGCCTCTGTCTTTCATCTTCAACATCAATTGAATGGATGATGTACATGGAAGGTGCTCGTTATTTCGTGTATGTTGAAGGTTGAAGTTCACATAATTAATCTGATCTATTCATCAGGTACGTCTCAGTCTGTCTCAGGACTGACGACACTGATGAATTATTTATTGAGGCTATATTATTACGACAGCCCATAGTTTATAGTAAGGTTTATATTAATACATGCAAAAAGTAATGAGCCCACAATGTATAAATCTTTACGCCCTTGCCCATGACTACAAATATTTCGCTAAAAATTGACCTAACTAAATAAGATATAATTAGATTCTGAATACTACATCCCCTTATGTAAATGCCATGCTAGTCTTCCAAGTATAGAATAAACATAAACATAACCTAAATATAGGATTTCAGTAAGACTGAACATGAAGGCTACAGGCTACATGTCGGATACAATTTGTGTCGCTCACGGACGGTCAGACAGACAGACAGAACGGTTAGTGATTCGCATGAAGACGTCACATGTTCGGTCTTAAGTCTTAACAAATCTGATAATGGGCGACAGAATTAACGAAAAAATACGAATTAATTTTTATATAGGTTTAGATATTTACACGAACAGTAAAGATGGTACTCAATATCTGCCATTTGGGGGCACAACAGCAAAAATAGCAAAAAAAGGGTTTTTTGGAGGACACTTGGTCCCTTCTCGGTACGTCCTTGTGCACAGTACATTCATTAGTCTTTTAAAAGGCAAGGTCAACTGTGTTGATCTAACATGAATACTTTAAATACCTAACCTGATAAGCATTATATATGTGGTTCAGTGGCATCAGTGGTCAGGTTTTGTCAAATGTCTTGAGTTCGTGAGTGATTAGTAAAAATGTATGTAGTAATAAAACGATACATGTCAAGTTGTTTTTTAGTTTTATATAATGTTCATAGGATTCCCTATGTAACATTGTGTTTGCGTTTTCATATAAAGAATTCACGTTCTGATATAATATATTACATTAAGTGATATTATGCAGAAGATAAGCTGATCTCGGACCACGAAAAAACATTTGCTCACATTATAACTCATTTACAGAATGTCAATTTGTATTTTATTATTATTATTAGTTGCGAACACAATTTTATTTACAGGATTGTCTCATAATAACAATTTTTTTTGAAATCACATCATTTTTTTCCTTCTTTTTTATCATTTACAACGATAGCTATTTAATTTAATTTAATACCAACATGTATTAAGGAACTCACAAAATAATTAAGAAATATAGAATATAGATACACTTACATGAAAATTATTTTTTACACGATACAAACTGTTAAGCACTAAATAATTGACATTTACTGTCCTTTGGCAAACATCAAAGTATTATTATCACAGTTGTGACTTGAATAACACGGAAAAGTCTTACGGTTAGTTTTTAAACGTATTTTACGTTACTATATTAAAAGTACCGTTGTATAATTATAATTTCAGCTCATCAGTCTTTCACAATGCATATAATACAAGAAATAAAATTAATTCAATAATTCACACAAGAAAATAAAAGCATACACCACACTATATAAATGACTTCTAAATTCTTCTTGTTACTTTAATACAGTAGATGAACATACTATCGCAATAAATCATTGGCGATAATTTGTTTACTTGTGTGAGTTTTGACACACGATTACTTTTATCTTTAGGATGATGCAATTTTTAGTTTAGACATCGATTGGACCAGGAGAGGATCACAGGTTCCAGTTCCTCTACGTCTAATGACAGTACAAGCGTTACATTTAATACTGGATGGAGATTGATGACAGTGAGACTTTTGTTGATGTCCACATGGCAGATTCTTCATCATATCTACAATGCATTTGAATGTGGAAATTTTATTACACGGGACTTTTTGCTTATGTCCACACGGAAATTTTGTATTTTTATTCGCCACACATTGATATTTCTTGAATTGGTGACATTGCATTCTTTTCGAATGCCCACAGGATAATTTCTTTGTCACCATTACAACGCAATTGGGAAGATCGCTTAATTTTCCGATATTATTCAACTGATTTGGAGAAAAGGTATGTGTATGGCCACAAACAAGTTGCACCAATAAATCTTTGGGAGTCGTAGACAAATCTACGGGCATTGCCAAGCCTTTTGGTACTGTAGCATCTTTGGACACTGCCCTGGTTGTTGACATTGGTGCGAGTTTTGACATTGGTGCGGGTTTTGATATTTGGGCTGGTTTTGACATTAGTGCTGGTTTTGATATTGGTGCTGGTTTTGACTCTGGAGCGGCTTTTGACATTAGAAAAGCTTTTAACAAAGGTTTGGGTTTCGACACAGTAAGTATTTTGGGTAATAACTCTTTTTCGACGATTTCATTCTTCACGCTGGAATTATAAACGACTTTGGGCCATGACTGAGAATTTTTTGCAATATTTATGAGCTGTTTAAGTTTCGGTTGATGCGGGCTCAAAGGAAGCTTGCTACCGATACTGTTAGTTTCAATCAGAATTTGATTAATTTGGTTCCATGTGTTGGACGAAGATTCCAAGCAAGCCATATTTCCAATCATGAAGAGTCCGTGTCTGCAAAAATTTGAAAATTGAATAAATAAAAATAAAATAAAAATACACAAGCAAAGCAAAAATTACATATCCATATATTATTATCTTTGTATTACCGTGCTCGAGATAAAGCAACGCAGACTCGGTTATCTGTTTTCAGGAATCCAACACGTTTTTCATCGTTGCTACGAACCAGGGACAACAAAATGATGTCGTTCTCTTCACCTTGGTATCCATCAATTGTGCTCACTCTCACATCTGACAGTTGTGGTCTGTACTTAAGCATCTGAAACAGTTTGAAATATCATTTGGTTGATTCAATTGAATTAATAGATTATTAATAAAGCTTCCACAAATAAAAAGTCACCATAAACTGCCAGCAAAAAAATTTACAGTTGAATCAAATGAAAAAAGCCAGAAAGGAATTACAATTATATTACACTAATTTTGAAGCCAAAATCCACATGATTTTACATGCAGTATTCATTTAACTATATCAACAACGATATAATTTAACTTACATTATCCACCATATTTTTCTGCGCCAAATAGGCCACGATAACTGTTATTTTCGTGGGCTTGTAATATCTTCGGTAATTGATGAAATACGTCAGAATTTCCACAATCCAGCGGGCCTCGTACTTATTGTAATAACTGAAAGATGCTTTATCCTGGAATAAAAAACGATTGTTGTTATTTTTTGAAAATTTATTCTAATTTCTAATTGAGAGTTCAAAACTGTGTGTTACCTGTTCATCCGGATTTTGATGGTTGACGAAAAATAGATTTTTATCACAGCCACGTACAGACGGATGTTTAAAAACAATTGGATGATTTTTAAGGTGTTTGTAAATGACCGGACACACCATTCTGGCAATTTCCGGTCTCATTCTGTGTTGTTCTAAAAGCTGAATCCAGTTTCTGTTGTTTTGGGTCACACCATTTTGAACAAGTCTCTCCATTAGGGATATATTCAATTTATAATTCTCTGCCAAGTCGTTGTCAGCTGGCAAAGGTCTCAATTGTTTGTGATCGCCGATGAGGATCATTTGTTGACAATGTTCAGTAAGTGCGGCTATGACATGAGCTTCGATAACATGGGCAGCTTCTTCTACAATCATAATCTTCGATTGGAAATGTTTTTTGACCAAGGTTTTGTATTTTGCTGCACCCGTGGTGGTCATTCCAACAATTTTTGCAGACTTCAAAACATTTTTGACACTTTCGAAATGTTCAACTTCCCGAAATTGTGTTTTCAACAGATCAAGAGAATCATTAAGCTCTTCCACGATGATTTTGAGTTTTTCCACCACAAATAAGTAACACATCCATCGAGTTGCGATCAAGTCTTCCAACTCTTCTGGCACAACATCTTTAGCCTTTCCACAATAGTTAATAATTTGCGGGAAGTCTTTGGCCAAAATAGATTCCAAATTGTTGCATCGAAATACAAATAATTTGTCTACTGTTTTGTAGCCTTTCAGAGACCTTTTTTCCAGACCAAACCATTTGCACGGATTTTCCATCATAATTTTATTTTCTAAGATGGATTTGCAGGTTTCGTCAGATTTTAATTTGGTTAGCATACAGCTCGGAAGATTCTTAAAGTTAAGAATGCCCTTATCAAGAAGATAATTATTGAAATCAAAGCCGTCCAATTTCTTCAGAGCTGTTTCAAACGTAGTAATACGTTTTTTGAGATACATTTTTTCTCTCACTTTATCTTCTTTGTAAATCAAGGTCAATGGTTCAACACTTTTTGATTTGGACCCGCCTCCAATCCGAAGAATGGTTTTTTCCGCTTGTTTTTCGTTTCCGGGAAACATTCCCTTGGTAGCGAATTCAAAAATGAGCTCCAGTACTTGATCGAGGGAATGATTTGTATACGAAACAATCAAAACTGGTGAGCCTTGACAAAGCCATTCATTTGTTAGTAACATTTTTACTATTTGTAAGGAGGTATACGTCTTCCCTGTCCCTGGAGGCCCCTGGATAATTGTCAACTCTTGAGTCAAGGCATTTTGCAATGCTTCATACTGAGACTTATCCAAGTCGAGCTGAGTTACTTTCGGCCACTCTTGCAACTTTAACGGATTTGCCTTCTTGGAAGAACCGTCTTTCATTAAAACCGAAAAATCGATTGTTTCATTTGTACTTCGTAAATGGGACGGAGCACAGGGCGTGGTTACTGTGTCGACGATATATTTTGCCATAGGAAATTCATTTAGCTGCATAACTTGGAAATACTCCAAAGTGTACTTGTAAGCGGGATAAAACGCCGGACTTTCTATAATTGAGAACTGGTCCGACTGAGTAACAATCCAGCTTGGACCATCCATGCAAAATTGGACGTTTACTGCAAGGTAAAAGTACGAACTTTTATCCTCATCTTTTTCACGGGTATTTACCCAAGTGATTATTGCGAATTTGACGCTCCGGAAGTTATTATTGGACAGGAGTAATAAAGATCCAGGAATAAACATGTCAGATTCCTCCCAGTCTTTTAAATTGTTCTTCTCAATTGGAACAAAAATTGTTCCTCTTCCTTTCACTTCAAAATATTCGTTTCCCTTTACTATCAAAGAACGGTTTCCCCTGGCTTCAAAAGAACCTGGGCCAGTAATACGGGCAGACTGTATGACTTTAGTCTTTGGGTCTTTTCTTCCATGATTCACAGTTCGAACCGCTTGCCTCAACGGTCTGAGAAAGTCTTCCATTAAAAGTCTAAATTGTACATCCAAATATTCGTCGCATGAAGAATAGGCTCCTGAAACCTTGTTGGGTCTCACAAACACAGACTTTGAATCCACAAAAAGATCCGATTCCCTTGGTTCGATGTGCATATCATATATCTCGGTCAAAGGTAATTTCTTTGCATTAATATTAGCCTTTGTTCGCCTATAATAGACAAACAGTAAAAATTATGTGTTTTAAGATTACTCAATGAAGTCAAAAATATGAAAATTAATACACGGTGTTTATAATGTTGCTTACCATTGAGAAAAAGAATGTTCCCATTTCTCACGGTAGAGTAAATACAATTTGATAGTGGCTTGAGCATCTTGAATCTGAGTGAAAAGAAGAAAAGCAGAAAGTGATTGTTCAATTGAAGATATTAATATTAAGATGATTGCTATTACTGTAATTACAAAATAAGTCTGATTACCGAACTATGCTCTCCTGATTGGATGCTGGTCTTTAAATACTGTTGCGACAATTTCTTTAGGGAAGGAGTCCCGTTTCCCTTCGAGAGTTTCTTAAAGTACCTGCCAATATTTAACGTAATTATTTTTTACAAATAACTAAACATCACACTCTAGTTTAAGAAAAAGTTGTATTCTCTCTCACAATGCTGTATCTCGAATAGCTGCATGACCACTCAATTTCAAAACATCCAAATCATTATGTATTGAGTGTCCCACGAGAGTTTTTCCTTTGACCAGCTGGGCAACTGCCCGTAGAACTGAATCCACAGTAGGAGCTAACAACAAAGAATGAAGAAAAATATTAATCAGCCACAACTTTGATAATTTAATTCACATTACAGATGTACACATAATATCTATAATTATTGTTGTGTTAATCGTAAATTAAATGTTCATCTAATTGTATTTACTTATCATTTTTATTAATTCACATTTTCAAACACCAAACTACTTACCTTTTTGTAAATCTTCAGCTCGAATGCCACTAAACTTCGTTCTATAGTCTGTGATTTCTACCATGGGGTTGACGAATGTGTCGTAGACACAGTATCCAAATTCGTTGACTATGGACACTCGTCCCAAAGCACTGACTTTCAGATGACCTACGCCAACCATCTCACAGTCAATTCCAAGGAAGTTTGTAATACTTTTGTATTCCTCGGAGAGAAATATTTCCGCTAAGTCATCATTAGTCCAAGGAACATTTCCGTATTTATCGTAGTCAATAAATCCCAGCGAGTTTAAAAACTTCGGAGGAATTTTGACAACAGTCTCATCATATTGATCTTCCAGGACAAATGGATTGGTGGGTAGCTTGGAAGATGGATTTTTTCGGGGTCCTGATTGAGGTGGCATATTGTCATACCTTCTGAAACAAAGAAAAATATTGCACCTTACTTACAAATTAATGTATATTATAAAACATCAAAGCAAAAAATATAATGATACTTTGATACTTATTCGTTGTCCGTTTAAATTCAAGTTTATATAAATATTTTGTTAGTAATAAGTTTTAATAATACAGTTACAAGTATAAAATGTCAATAATCTAAAAGTTGTGAGAAAATATGAAACTATTAAACTTTATACTTCATAATTTTTTTGATTTTATTATAAAAATTGTACCTTTCCACTTCTGATATCGGAGAAATACTAACAAAGGCAAAAGATGACTGTTGAAAATAAAATTATAGTCAATGGAAGATAAATTGTATTGAGGGATCGCTGTTGTAGTAGGACCGAAAAAGTAAACGTTACAAACTGAAGTTAAAGTTAAACTAATCGTAACTAATGTTTAATGTAAAAAGAAAAGACAAGAACGAATAAATCGGTGGAAGAAGGAATTTAGTTTTGTACTCGAGTCAAGTGCAGAGAATAGAGACAGAACGTTGGCTCAAATTCAGCGCTTCAACCCAAGTGGCTAACCAAAGATAAAAATTTAATGTGATATTGTTATGATGCCCTTCCTTTTCACAAATGACTGTCAACTGTGATTCTCATGATTCGTCATGATTATGAAGTGAATCACCCACAGCAAACGTCCAAAGTTCTTAGTTCGACGTATCAAGGGCGTATCTACGTATGAGTTTACGGGACTCAACACTTATAGATGCCAGCAAAGGGGGTTTCGGGGGTTATGATGTGACAAAGTTGCCGAAGGCGCATATTATAGTTAATTTTCTTATTTTTGAGAATCTAGCCCTTTCTACTGGTCCCTCCCATTTGTGAAACCTAGATACGCCATTGCGTTGGAAAATATTATCATTTCCATTACAAGCAATAACAATTTAATGTCCGAGTATCGGGGGATATTCACAGAATATTATACATGTAGCATGTAGATTTAAACGGAATTTTTTACATCTTTATTTCTTGCTTAAGCTAAGTAATTTTAAAACGACTCTGATAAATTCGTATTTATCGCGATGAGAGCAAATTAAAATATTAGATCATATTCGATTACACAATAATGAACAAAAGTTCAAAAATTTATGCATTTTCTACGCTATGTTTGGCATTTACGAGAGTTAATTAAAACCTATATATTTTTTATTATGCTGCTCTCATCTCAGTTAATATATTATAAGAGTCTGCTTTCTACTTTATAGAATTATCCTGAAGAAGACAGAATTTAACTGTCGAAAGCTTGTTAAATTGGAATAAATGCAATTTTTATTTGAATTTAAAATGTCTACCTCGAGCATCTTAATATGTATCATTTTAATAACATCCGAGGTATATAATTTACTATATATACGAGTCCTTTTAATAAAATTAAGTAGATTGAGTGAGAAATAAAAATGTTAAAAATGGCCCTCTTAATATTTACATGTACATTCTGTGAATATGAGAATAGAGCAACGATTAGAGTATTTATCTGTACATGTATTATGTAATGCATGTCTTGCATCAATAAGATTTAGCAGTCTCATTTCACACTCCTGTATAATTATCTATGGAAGAGGCACAATGCACAATATCGCATAATAATACATAAATGTTAGTGTCGCACTTTAGCGAGGACTAAAATAACCCGTGCTCGGCCGTTGTAAGTACACTACGTATATATAGTGCGGTGCCTTGGGAGGCTAGTTGAGACCATCATATGTATGTGCAACAGTATAGTCACACTTCACTATTCTGTTAAACCATGCATGGTCTCAATTTGCCTCTGTCTGAAAGCACCATGCTTTACATAACAACTTGTTTCTTGTCACTTGTTGCACACGATTATAGATATACGGGTAGGGTACTATGTCTCATTTTCCCCTTTCCTGAATTTTGTATTAGGCACACATACATTTACAACACGACTATTATTGTACCACGCACAAGTATCGCTATTAGTACGTTGACGAAACGAGAGACCTCCTGACCTCTCCCTTTTAACGTTTATTAACTGGCAACTCCCCCTGGCTGGAGTCGTGTTTGGCTTTAATGCATTGAAATAAGTAGTAGAAAAGATGGTCATTTTCAAAAAACATACTAAAGTAGGTTAATTGTTTAAAGTAATTTATATTTATTATGCACGATTAGTGTAGAGCTTTTCATCGTAGAGATTCAAGTGTTATTAGTTCAGAAAATTCAGCATTCCATTTGGATAATGTTGAATTTTTTTTCTAAATATTAAAACAAATTCAGAAAAAAATCAGTCTGTTTAGGCCATTAGGCCACGTACAGTTAATAATTTTACACAAATCAATGTAAAAGAAGCCTCACTAATTCCCATGAAACAATTAACCTAACCCATTTATATTTAATAAGTAAATCAATCTTATTTACGCGCTTATGTGCAAAATACTGTGTAAATGATTGCTCTACATGTAGATATGACTTCTATAAATGTGTTGTGATAATAAAATAATAAAAAGCTAATCACATCATGAATCCTTATAATAATAATGATAATCTTTATGAGCGGATCATTTTATAATCCATATCCTGGTTACCAATGTTTAAGTAATGCCGAAAGAAAGATTACAAGGAATCAAATAATTATTTTATCACCACCGTTTTAACAAATTTACGAGACATAAATCCCATCTACATTAAATTCAACAAGGTAATGCTAAATAAATGATAAATGATAGGCGCACTAAATTGCTTTAGTTGGCATTTATCATTCGCTGTGGAAATATCATAGATATTTAAATATATTGTCATTCTCTTTGAATCACAGAGATGCATTTGTTGGGCAAAATAATATTTTCTCTTTGGATATTTGCTGTGGCAGTAAACAGTGAGATAAACGAAGCAAATTCGGAAATTGTCAAACAAGAAGGACTGCCTATTTACGCTACTTACAGTTAATTATTTAAAAAATCAGTGTGAAAACGTTTTACTTATTCACTTGAGATAATTTATTGAACCAACTCATTTTTGTTGAATCATTACTAACTAGTTCATTTTGGTGCATACATGTATTATTTACTTTCGTATATTATTATTAATTTTATTTAAATTAATTTGATTGTTCCGCAGATACTTGTGGTGGATATGTGGAAGCGAAAGAAGGTCAACTTGTCGTTATTGAATATAAACCGGACGAGGAATACGACAATGATGAATTCTGTGTTTGGGAAATTAAAAATGGAGAGGTTGCTGAATCTTTAATTACAAAAACAAAAAGCGGTTTCGAAGTTGGATATGACTACCTTCAGATTACTGGTTTTTACAACACACACAATCCACCAACCCACAACTACACATTGTAATCTATTTAATTAGTAAATGTGGAAAAAGCACAATTTTAAAAGTATAGTGGATTAACTATCATTAATCATTTTTTAATTTAATTTTAGCGGAAATACAACAGGAATTGAACAAGTCAACGTGGATGGATATTTTAACTTTGTTGTATTCTCTACTGATTATTCTAACACTGGAACCGGATTTAGGTTGGAAATTGTCGGGTACTCCGAAAGAAGTTTTCTAAGAGTTTATGAAGATTTCGTCACTGTTTCACCAATTGGAAACGCATCTCTTTGGCCATACTACCATTCCATGACTCAGTCATACCTAATTGTGCCGACGCTGAAAACGGTTGGATCTTTAGCACTGGACATAGACTTTAATACAGAGCCAACGTACGACTACTTGTCAGTGTACAGTATGGAACGTAATGGGCAAACAATTAATTTTAGACAGCATGGCCAAATGTAAGTCTTTTTGGAAGATGTGCGAATTCGTTAAATCTTGGGTGTATTTACTATTTACTATAATGCTTTTTATTTAGATTGGCTGGAAACGGCACTGCTTCATATCGAACAGACTATTACGCAAATTTTATCGTCTTTGTCCATTCTGACTCAAGAAGTATCCCTGAAGGTGCAGGTTATAACCTAAATTGGTACGTCCCCGACAGTCCCACAACTGAAAGTCATGTATGAATTTCCTGTTTGACAATTTTAGTGACCAGTCCAGAGTCAATAAAATTCTAGCAGGTTGCAACTTAATGTATGTATGAAGGCATATTATATACATATACCTCAGACTACATTTAAATAAATATCTGTAAAATATTACATATTGGTGTTTGGTGTAATGTAATGATTTCAAATCCGGCATTACTTATGTTATTACAATTATTAAGTAGCGTAAGTAG
>JABASD010002093.1:0-30283 GCA_019776165.1 Pogonognathellus flavescens
AAGGGTATAGACTTTGTGAGAGTGTTGGAAGTGACCTGTGGATAGTACAGTCCTGAGCTATCGAAGAGGATTGTGCGTTATTGTGCGGCTCACCATATAGTTGGTGTTTGGTTTGGTGGAGTCATTGCAAATAGTAGATGATTTAAAAATGTATCGATAGTTTATTATACAAATTGTTAATTGAAACACATAATTAAAAATATTGTTCTAGTAATTGAATTTGGGATAGTCAATAAGGTCAATGCTTCACAAAAAAGAATCATATTTTATCACTAGCAAAAGTCATTTAATGTAAAAAAATTGTGAATATTATGAATTTAAAATCGATATACCTATAATATTACAAATAATAATGCGCAGATTTAATTAATGTAAATATATAAATAGTAGTATTCCTGCTACATTTGATAAATTCATCCATTAATGATAATTACTTTATCAGAGCTTGCAATAATTATTTGCATAAATATTAAGTTTCTTATTCATCCAAAAGACCCTTTTCGGCAACAAACTGGCAAGCTTGTAGAAGATAATTTCGTTCAGTATTTATTTCATCCTTTAAGAGCTGAAACGGCAAAATAATAATTTAATTAATATAAGGGATCTTATGAAAGCTCAATAGTGGTAATCTAGAAAAATACTATAAATTGTTATTGATAATAATGGTACAAGAATTCATTCACAAGTTAATGGTAATTACCCTTTCTAGGAATGCTACTCTTCTCCTGGAAGGCATGTTAGCTTTAGTGAACGGCATATTTTGAGGTTGAGTTGATTTCTTATTGTTGTCTGAAGATTTATCTTTTGCAATTTTAACAGTATTTTTGTCGATTTGAACTTCCGTTGGAACTTCCGTAAGTTTTGAACTGCTACAACTAAATCTTGCAAAGTTGACGTATTTGCTGACAATGTCTCCAGCCATATTTGATTGAGGTTTCCTGACTTTTTCGAGCAATTTTTTATGCCAATCTACGTTTGCTTTTCGGTGATTTCTCTTTGATGTCCCCATCTTTTTTGCTGCTGCTTTAGCTTTATGGATCGATTTTGATTTAAGGGGAGTTAGACAGGCTTCTTTCGACTTAATCTTCATTGTATCACTGGAGGTTGTAGGCAATAATGGCAAAACAGCACTCGATGATGATGGTAGAGATAACGTACGCTCAATTGGCATTTCTAAAAATAAAAAATGCGATAAGTTATTCAAAAATAACAAGGTCAACAAACGTTAATGTCCACTTAATCCCTTACCTTCCGGTTCTGAATCCGAGCTGTATGAAACCAATCCTAGCAACCCACTCTTTTTCACTGAACTGTCAGTAGCATCAGGAAGTTTTGCCTCTTCATCTCTATTTGACGGAATGTTTTGCTGTGCCGCACACCCAGATGTGGAACCAGCTTTTTTGTACGCTGGTTTATTAAGATTGACATTAGAAAGCATATTATCATTCTCATCGTCAGTGATTTCAATATTTTCCTGGCTGTTTTCTGAATCAGAAATATCTCCCTCGTTTGCAAACTTGTTATTCACCCACTTCACTTTGTTTTTCCCGACTAAATCTCCATTGATTACTTCTATATTAAGATAGTAACTATCTAAAGTGATAATAGTTGTAGCATTTTGAGAGGTAAGAGTGCTTTCAGAGTATAATGCATTATCCCAAACAGCTCGTCGTCGTTTTTGTCTCATATATGATGTCTTGTCGTTGATCTTTCTTTTTTCTTGCCTCTTAGGGTTCAGATTAAATTTATTGTTTCTTCTTTTCTCCCTGTTCTCATTTCCCATGCCCATGATTTCACCACGCTGCCTACGTTCTTGAATTTCAGCTTTCTTCTTTTCTATATTTTCTGTTGTTGGATATTTCCCTTTTCTTTCCGTGATCCACTTCTGAATTTCCTCTGGGCTATCGTAGCCTTTCACACGAAAGAAAAGATTAGTAGAATGTTGCATTTGGATATGCTTTAATATGATGTTAGGATGCGCAGTGAATGTACATCCGTCCAATCTATTAAAAAATGTTAAAATACAAATTGACGATATATAGACAAACTTTCAGTTGAATTAAGTAATTTCTCATTTACAAGAGACGAAAAATGTACTTGGTTTACTTACTTGCAGACCATGTGTGTATCATTATGCTCTCGAAGTAGATTATCATCAGCAAACGAACGATCGCATGTATCACAATAGTGTAACGTCCTTTTTGCCACAGGTCTCGTATTTTGGACATTATTATGTTTCTAATAGAATATAAAAATTGCAGTAATTTTTTTCCAGTAATTTTTTTATAATGATTCGGTAGTGTTGATCATAGGGTGTTTAAAATAGTTTTATCTACCTCATTTTTGTTATAGTAATACTTAGCATCATTGACCGCAAGATTCAGCCGCCCCCTTATAGCCCTCAAAAGTCTAATTGCATCAGGATTCTGACTTTCTAAAGCTTCTTTTTGAGCTCTATTTTTTTCCTCGATCATAGCCAAAATTTCCGGGGTCATCCACGCACTATGAGTAGTTCTTACATAATTTGGATCGTTGTTCCATCTTCCACGATTTGTATGCTGTCCACGAGGTGCAAATCCTCCTCTTCCATTATGTCCATTAAATGATCCTCTTGGTCGTGGTGTAAAGTTAGCGGGCTGACCACGACCCCTAAAATTTCCTTGCGGGCCCTGACCTCTCCCTCTAGGTCTAAAATTGTGTTGCGAAAAATTATTATTATGATGATGGCTCTGAGGCTGATTGCGATTATTAAAATTCGGGCGGTATGCAGGGTTGTGGGGATGAGGAGGAATATTTGTTCTTTCTGTATTTTTAGGGTGTTCATCTGCTTCATCTTTTACATCATCACGAGAACGATAGTTTTTAGGATAACGCATCTGTGAGTGTGGTGGTCTTCCACGATTATTATTACTGTTCCATTGGCGATTCTGAACATCTAGTACTTCGTTAGATCCATCAGAACCAGCTGACTGTCCTCTACCTCTATTTGGCCTTGACCTGTGGGCTGCATTCCAATTCGGTTTTGGAAGCGTTTTATTTTTATTTAAATCCGGAAGATCGAATGACGGTAAAGGAAGTTTTTCTTTCTTGTAACCACCAAAAACTTCCATTGGGCTTTCTTCTTCCATTCTTAAAAGGATAATTCCGTCAAATTCTGTCACAAGTCTAATTAAAATAGTACAACAAAAAACTGCTAAACAATATAAAAGTAAATAATCCTACAATTTAAAAAATATTGTTCTGTTTCGGAGAAATAAAACCAATTTTTAGCACAATAATAATAAAGAACTCGAGTAAGAAACACCAAGCACGTGCAAAGATAAATAATACAGATGTTTTGAATTCTTGTGCTAGAAATCAATGCTTTACTTTGCTGCACACAGGTGGTACCTCACTTTATCTTCAACTTTAGGGTCTTCGAGTTTGACTACTTCCTGTGAATCGTGTGTTCTTTTCCACACTTTGTCTCAAGTCAAGTCTCAAAGCACAAAACGCAGAAAGCTCAAGAAAAACAGTGCAGTGGCGTCTGCGGCACATTGGCATTTGGCAGTCTCACAGTCTCACAGTTTCACTTCAACTTCATGTCTCATCTCATGTCGATGTTTTGTGTCGTGATTTCAGGATAGGCTTCTTTTCAATCTTGGATCTTGTTGTCTCTCCCAGGCAAGCAAGGAATTAACCTTTAAAATTGACAACCAATACATTTGCATATTTGTGTGCAGCTTTCTTATAAAATTGCTGTAGGTTAATTGTAGTGATTATAATGGACACTGTAAATATAATTATTATGTTCTCTAAAATCAGACTCAGCCAGATTTCCCTATAAAGACAGAAATTATCTCAGATAGCTAGGCTAGGTAAGTATGATAATATAAAATGATTAATTAATGTATCATTAATACCCAAAATACAATTTTGTCATTTACAAAGATTTCCTGGTTGTATTTTGACCGTTATTTCACTTGACTTCTCTTCTTAAATGGTCAGTCGGTGAGTGAAGAATAACTACTAAAATGTTAGTTTATTTGTATGCACTGATGAAAACAGTCTCATCTTCTTTAGCACCTAGTTCACAGTTCCATTTTTATTTCCGTACTAGATGATGTAGGTATTTGTAGGTAAGTTTGTATGATAGACTCCAGCTTCAAGAAAACATCTGCCGTGATGATTAATTAGTCTTTTAGACTGTATAGTGCATAACTATTGCACTTATATCTGCAGTCCAATTTGTAGTTTCCAAATAAAGACTGGAATGTTTTAATTGTGCCTAACCCCTAATTCTTGCATAGCTATAGTTGTGGTGCATGATAAATGCGAAGGTATAATTTTCTGTGACTTTTTAGGAACAGGTGTAAAACCGACTTGGCTATAACGAAAGTGCAGATTAGGTTTTAGTAAGTATGATAAATTCCTGAATTTGATTATGACAGGCACGAGTAATTATAAGTTGATGTTTATATATAAGAATGTGTTCCATATTTGCAAACATCTGTTTGAATACATTTGGAAGATGGGTATGAAAATGAATTTTGAATGAGTTAAATCTGCGTGCAAAGCGAAGCTAAGTTATTTATTTGTGCACAACAAGAATTCAAAGCAGACGATTTAAATCTTCGGACAACCACCTTGTTCACTATTCAGTTTGAACGTAGAAGTGAAACCTCTTTTTATACACGGTTTCTGATTAGCAGGTAAGATTAATTCAGTAGTTCTTTATACGTTTTGGTATATCCAATTGTGACTAACACGAATGAATAGAAATTCCTACTTTCTAGAAGAAGACCTTTTAATGGTCTGAAGAGTCTAATCTTTCGAGGTGCTACGAATGCAAGTTCAAAGACAGCACATGTTAAAAGTCTGTCAAGCCAGTACAGGTTTCCTTGCTGGAAAACATTATATACACTTATCGACTTATCTGCCCAAGTAAGTAGTCGCGTACAGACACATTATAGGTACGTGCATACTATATGTGGGCAATGTTAAGAAAGCAAGGCCAAGAGTTGCCAGCAGGGTAACAACCGAATTTTTATTTCTTTCCAACTCATCTGGATTTTTGCATCTTGTTTGGATCTGCAAAGGAAGAGTAGAATAAGAAGGTAGAGTGATCTGTGATTTTATGAATATGCCACACACTGACGGAGTGAGACGAATTCATTCACTTCATGCGTGTAAAACTTGATTGCATGCATTTGATCTTTCTATCACAAACACATTTACATCTTTGTACTGAGAATGAGGATATATTTCATATATCCAATATGCCATCGTAGATTATAACCTTTATTATATCGTAAATAAGCTAAATGCTCATTATATACAGATATTGTTTGTATAAAGAAAGTTGTTGTTGTATGTTGCTGATGGGTATATAACAAGACGGCAAGTTTCTATGTTGTGCTTCATACTTCATAATCTTCTCGTCTTCCACTGAAATCACAGAATCACTCGCAAACTGCTATGCTGGCGCCAGGGACTATAAACCTTTGATATTCTCGCAAAAATTGTCTAAGAGGAAAAAAATCTTTGTTTGTGAGTCAAAATCTTGTCGGATGAGCTCTGCAGTCACACTGCACTGATTTCGACTTGTGTTTTCGTTTTCATGTGGTCGTGTCATAAAGGACTTGCTTTTCTCTGCATTGCACACATTCGTGTAGTAAACTCTATCAGAGTGCAGTGCATTAAATGGAAGCTCGCCAATAATATGAGAGACCATTTGTCTTTAAGTACCCCTTAGCTAATTTGTGATTTATCTCGTATCACATAAGAAATTTTATGGTTACTGCTTACTGTTTAGATGTAATAATAATATTACTATATTGTAAATCTAAGTCAAACCAGAACTTGAAGTACACTATTTGTGCTTTGTACTTACAAAGCCCTCTGCATTGTGTCATTGCATCGCATTAAGAGATATATTATATCTAGGAGACTAGACTACTAAACACTACTGCTTTCAAGATCTCATCTTCTTGTTAGTTAGTAGAATCCCATAAATATTAAATACAAAGCAGAAATGGAACAACATTTGCCAAACAAGAATAATTTAAGAATAACCCTGCAGAACCAATGAAAAATATTAATTTTATGGTCACATCAATTTACAATTTACTAGAATACTTTTTGGAACACTCAGGAAAACGGGTACACATAGTAATTTTTCTTTGTGCAATTAAGTACGCTTAATTAGCTGTCTTTCTTCTTTCCGTGTGGTTCTAACAATAAATAAGCAACCTGTTGGCTCAGTAAGAAAATATCTTTTACGAGTGTGTGGGAAGAGAAAAACTGGACTTAGGTTATAAAATAAATTTGACATTAGCATTTGGGTTAACGTAAGTCGTTTTAAAGGTGTCATCATGTTATATTATGATAATTTGAACACATAATATAATCCGCACTATAAGAAAACTTATGTTTAGTGAAACAAAATATGGCTGACATACATAGACATCTCCACTTCTGCCCTATTAAAAATTCAATGGGCGTAGGTCAAACGAAAATTGCATCTCTAGACAATTTGCAATGGTAAATCAGACGTGTATAGTGATTTGTGTGAAGTTGCGACTGTTTGTGTATACAAGATCTAAATATGTTTGCAACTTTCTAAGAGCTTTGAAATGTGATCATCCAACACAACAGACCTTATGTCTCCTCCGATGCTAATATCACAAAGATGGTCATATCATATTGGTGCACTATATATTTGTATTACATTCTGGTGATCTAGTTATATAGGAATATATGTTTTGCCATGCCTTCCTTTTATAGTAACTTGATCCGGCAGTTTTGACATAAAAATTGCATTGCCGACGTACATGACGTGGATTAGCACAAGTCTTGTTCAGATGTAAAAATGTGTGTTGTAAAAACCTATGATTATCTTCAGACTGCACTGTCAATCTAATCTACTGCCGTTCTGCCTTTATTGTGAACATCAGAAGATTATAAATACCTACTTGAGTTTACAGACTTTTAGCCTCATCTAGAACTTGTGTTTAAATTCTTAATTCTTTAGTTATGTTTTAGTTATAGTTATAGATTAACATACAAGTATTATTTGATAGTGCCTTCGGGCTGTATCTCCTCCGGTTTAAAAACTATGTGTTTTTGCACAGCTCTCTTGTCTTTTATATTGCACTTGACTGTAGTAGTTAAGAAGACAGGCCCAAAGAAATTGTTGCATGATAGGATACGTTGTAGTAGATGTTGTGTTGGTATAGATGCAATGATATCTGCAGCAATGAAGCAGTATCGTGTAGTTAAATGCAAGCTAGGCAAAGAAATGTTGTCGACAGATAGCCCCATCGTGGCACAACACAGCTATATCGACAGTAGTTCAATTCTACCAGAGAAAATCGAGTCATATGCTTGTTTCGTATAATAATGTAAGTCATAAGTACCTCCTACTACTTCTGCGATACATATTTCCAGTTATAAATGCTACACTCTTTACACTGACTCTTCTAAATATTTTTATAGAAGGTGTATATGAAAAGAGTGAACACAGAGATATTTTACAGATAAAGCAAGAACTTTCAGCAGTACCACAACATTATAAAATACCTCGGGACGTATGTAATGTTGAATGCACGTAGTAAAAAGTGTATGGAGAGGAATTGTGAACTCGTATAATAGGAGTAGTGTTGTCGGTGCAGCTTTCAACGTATTATTGCATTGTGTTCTTAACAATCTGCCAATACCACAACATTAGAGTAGTATTTCAGCACTAGGAAAAAGCATTGTTAACTTCACTCGTGGTGACTACTATTTTACGTTTTTCTATGGTTCAACATATTGAGAGGGTAGGTTGCTTGTCTGCCTCACTCGCAACAACTAGGGCTAGTTTTACTCAACGTGGACTATTCACTTCTGCACACTTGTCATAGTCATAACAATATCTTGTCTGCTATTGCCACAGCTAGTAGTGCCTTGTGTTTTTAACTAAAGTGCTCTCTTAGGTGGCATATACGATGTTGTTTCGAGTAATTGAAGTCTTCTTCATTTGAATTTTTACATATTGTGCACCGAACAGTATGGAAGTATCAGAAATAGTGCAGCGAGTGTGGAACTAAATCCTTTGAGATTCGTTCAACGAAACCAAAGAAATCATTTTGGCTTTAGCTTTACAGAAACTACTTGAGACATTTGTGTGATACACATATAGTAGTGATATAAGCTTTTGAATTATTGTTTACGAGTGTCGTTTGTGAAAATTCAGTTCTGTGTGTGTGTTTGTATACTTCTTCCGTTGCATTGTTGTGACCTACTAACGTTGTCTTTTCTAAGATATATGATTATACACACGTATGGGAGTGCGAGTGCATGCATTTTGTCCGTGGGTAGTATGGATTTGAAATACAAAGTTTATGATACGTCGTTTTATGTGTTATAGGGTGTTGTAAGCTAACTGCTACACTTCCGTCGACCAAAAGTCTTCATTGTGATTATTAGAGGAGAGCGTTGACGTTTAGTGCCCTGTTTTTGTCAAACTACATTCACAACTTCACGCACTTACACAAATTCATTGTGTATTGTGTAAGGACTTCAGGAGTAGTATGTGACTTCTCTTTGGGAATTTGGCTTATTGTTAGCCTCAAAATATGTCGTGTGTGTGTCCTTAGTAGAATTAAAAGAAACTTACTAAGTTTTGTCACCAAACCATGTTTTGTTTATTGCTCGGAAATCAGTGTTCGTAACACCTACTTTGTTTGACTCAATCTATTTGTTGTTGGACAATAGAGGTTCGTGCACACATATTTTCCATCCTAATTTATGTCATCGTGTAATGTGTGAACGCAAATAGAATCAAATCCACTCGTGACAAGTAATTTGCAACCATTTCACTAATAATAAACTTTAATGTGACACCTTAATTTTCAACTGCCATTACCTATGTTATAACAAAGACAAACATCAGACTGGATACTATTGTCCTGTATAAAAATAACATTTGCGATGAACAAACTTTACTTGTAATTAGTGTCAGTTATTTCCATCTTTACAAAGATATGTGCAAAGTGAATAGCATCCTGTTTTTGTGTGTTTACTACTTATGAGACTGGAATTGCGTGTGTTTACAGTTAAGCTACTGACTTTTATGAATCCTCCTAGCTTACCTGTTAAGTTTACTAAAAATAATATTCGTAAGAATAAATATTTTCAAAGTAATCGCTATTGAGTTGAGACGTGTTTTTGACAGATTTTACGTCTTCAAATTTTACAGCAGTTTTTTTGTGTTTACGTATGTCTTAAAGTAACTTTCGGAAATGAAGCGTCAACGGAGGGTTGCGCCGAAGAATCGGCAAGTGGTTGTAACGCCAAGTCGAGCTCGTATGGCGGTAAGAATATCATTTTGCATTTTATTTCCGTAGGTATTATAAGTAGTTATTTATACACAGTATTTGCCAAGATTATGTGCAAGAAAGTGAAAGTGAATATAAGTATACGCTGCCTAAAGATGCTTTGGTAAACACACATGTTAGTCAACAGAAAATTATGAGTTGGTAGAATTCCAGAAAAGTTATAGGATCTGTTAGTTGGAAGGGCTCAAGTAATTAGTATTTCATCACAGTACTGTGTATATGTATGTTTGTATGTACTTTACTATGCCATGTGTGTAAAGCCTATGCAATACATCATGCCTTGTTATATACTTACTAAGATTGAACTAGGTCTATAACGATCGTTAAATATTACTTGACAAATCATTGCTCAGAGAAGTATAAACTGACCTCAACCGAAGAAACTCTGACACAAAATAAGTAAGAGAAATAAAAATATATCATGTAGACCAATGACCAGTGTAATATGTAATAGTTTCATTCAACCATATCATAAAACGATTCTTTCTAAAATCAACGCTAATCTCATCTCTGATCGTACATAAAAAGTTTAAATACCAAATGAATGTGTTTACAATGAACTTACGGAATACTGTGTGGGTATGACCGTATATGACATATAAAAGGCACATACAGTCATATAAATATCTGTTGGTCAAATCTCCAAGAATTGAGAATTATTTAGCTTTTAGTTAGGTACGCAGATAATAATCTGTAAAGTCGTTTATGGCTTTATGATTGCAGTTAAACGTTTTGTATTTTTATGAAAACTGAACAGGGTCAATTTGGAAATCGCTGTTACAACTTCGTTAATTGTTGTGACTTGGGACTGAAATATATGACTTGGCAATTTGGTATTATTGTTTTCTCATTCTCAGTCGTTGATAAATTGAATATGACTCTAATTGTAATTCTACAGCACGTACACTCGTTTATCAATCATTATATTTTTATTTTTATGGCCATATCTAAATAGACTTTGTGCACTTTTTATGTATATAAATGTATCATATTGTAAGTGCACACCGTATCTATGTCCATGCGGAAATTTCCCATCGTTATTTAAAAATTTGAAAATATTATTCATCGTTTCACATTAGTGTGAACAAGCTTAATGGACTGTTAAAGAAAATATGTTCATACATTGCTTGCAGAAATATTGCAGAATTTTTGTGACTTTGCATTCTCATTTATCAAGTAATATTTCTTAATCACTTTGTAATTGACAATCTAAAATCAGTTCAGGGTTACTATTGAATGCACACAATACTATTACATTTACGTATTAGTTATGTATATGTAAGAACGTTCATGTTTTCACGTTCAAGAACTTTTCAGAAAAAAATAAGCCATTCACAATTTAGTTAATAGCCCTAAAGACATTCACATGCATGCGAAAGTTTCATTGGGTACAGTATAATATGTGATGCAAAAAATAGCGAGATCCTTTTGCAATCACATAATGAGCATAATATATTATTATTATTACTGTGAGGCTGTGTATTAGAGTAGCAGCCACTCCACATTCATACAGGCGAACCAGAGTAATAGTAGAACACCAACAAAGCATTGCATAACAATAATGACACGGATCGTTTGCAAAAGGAGACGATTCGCATTACTTTTACTATATACTCGTTCAACTACTTGCATTGCACAGTACGTCTTTGATGTTTTTACGGCTTAATTATTATGGTAACTGTAATGGTGCTACATAGATACTGTTTTAATTTTTACATTGCCTAGTCATTTCATTCCGCACATTCCAGTAGTCAGCGACAGTTGTTGTGGGATTTTCATTCAGATATTTCTTTCGTTTATTGATTTTACCGTTTGTAGAATCTTTTGTGTGCAATAACACGCTTTATGTGTTAAAGAAATCACATTCAGCCATTATGTGCAGTTACATTACATTGAACATGAAAATTATTCATAAAAAGATTAATAACAACTGTCTTTAATTGCTGTATTTATAGTAGTAAACATCAAAAGACAAGTTTATGACGAACACAACAACCAAGCTACTTGCTCAATCAACTACATTTTCTCAATAATTGAGGGAATAACTTTCAAAGACAATTCATTCAGGCTTCAGAGGTGTGCTAAATTGTATTTCTACTCAAAAAAGTTTCTTTTCGCTTCGTTTCTTCTTAACAAGAATTGCAAACAGACCACCGTTGGAGAACACATGTTCTTGTAATTGTAATTTCGCTATTTACTTTGATCAATTCACGTGCTAATTGCTAGTTGTTTGATTTCTAACTCTGTACTACAAAATGAACCAGTAAACAACACTCTCCCATTTTTCGTCAATTCTCTTACTGTGAAATTACATTTAGTGTAAAAGTAACGGTGGACTACTTGGCATCTATAATTAACTCTTTCTTTATGCCCAACTGTACCTAGGTCTATATTTCATACACATAATGCTATATATAACCTTGCGTGCTGTAGACTAAGAAATGAAAAGATAATTCATAACAGAAATCCATTCATGTTTACACGTAGATAGGTACCTACTACATATAATAATAACGTGGGTAATCAGTAATCATATTAAATATTGGTTTGCGTTTGGTATCATTATACAGACAGAAAATAGGCGAGCCCGTTTCTAGTTAGTGTAGAAATTGAAATAGGTTTAGAAAAAAATGAGCAAATTATTTGTGGTGTGAGTTTGAATTGAAATCTTGTCCTATTAGTTTTAGGGATTGTAAATTGAAGTTGCAATTAAACTAAACAAAAGTGTTCTTTTCTCCTAAGGCATATATTCTTAAGCCGCGGTGTGTTGATATGTGTTTATAATTTACTACTACGGCAGAGAATGAAGGCGAGCAAGAGGAAGACTTTCATATCTTAACGTTTATGAGCAGATGAGATCGAGAATTACGCAACTCATAGTGGAACAAGACATGCTATTTTAACATCACCTACATTTTATTGCCTTGGAAGATTGTTAAGAACTCATTTGAGAGGTTGTGCAAAATCTCTTTACACGCAAAAGAGTAATACCGGTAATAAGTGCGAAGCGCAGCGAGTTAATAGGGAAATCATTTCTGTTCCTGCTCGCAATTGCCAATCTAAATCTAATTGACTTAGGAAAATGACAATTCCAAATAAAAATTAAGAAATTAGCAATTCGGCACAAGCTTTCTGTTCAATGCTCACACATACATCAGACATCTACAACTACCTACTTTTATACAACTCAATCCTTTAGTAGAACATTTGACGCATCTCTAATGATATAATCTAGGAAATGGAAATGGTCGGCCTTTCTTTTATGTCATAGCCTTAACGTTAGTCATGGAAGCTAAGCCAAACGATTCTTCTTAAGCTATTGTTTATTATCTTTAACATTTCAATATAATAAAAAATATACTTATTAAATTATATTCCTTATTCTCAATTCTTATATATGTTAGTACCTATATAGTAATAGAATATAACTCTTTACCATATTAAATGTGCTTATGTAAAGTATGTTAGTAGATTGAGTATAAAATATTGTAAGTAAAATGTTTACGCGTTATAGTATACAATTGTGTATGAACTATGCACAGAGCTTTAGTATTATGTTATAATATGTGATTGTGAATGCCACATTGGAAATAATGAGCTGATGAAGCCAAAATGAATAGAAGTGAGTCAACGAAATGAATAGCATTCAAATAAATTGGTTTAAAGAATTTATTACAAACACAATTCGTATTACATATTACACATTTGTACTATTGCCATTTCATTCCATGTCACACTTTCACTCTTTCGCATTATTAGTTTACAATGGATTGCATTGAGCAGTGGAAAAAATTTAACAGCTAGAAAACAGGACGAGATCAAGCTAGACTTCTTTGACTGCAGTTGTGTTTTTTTTTGCTCTGTGGCGGCTGTGCGGCGTGGCTTAATGTGGTTTTGGCTTTGACTTCAATTTGAATGTGACAGACTCCGTAGCAATCCATGTATTGTCCGAAATTCTTTATGAGCAAAAAGTGTCCACTTTTAGCTCCTATATAACAATTATGAGTGTACATAACAGAAAAACATCTTACATGCATTGGTTTTCAAACGATTGCATTTCTCTAAACAGTGATTTTTATTTTTGTGTATGTTACATATTACGTGAGACTGTTACATGTTTGTAGGTATTTATGTGTAAGGTTTAGCATGGGACGTGGACGGCGATAGAAAAGTAATGGGCACATAAAAGCGAAAAAGATTACCTACACAAAACCATAAATATTATTTTGGGTTTTCAATTGTAATATCATTTTATTTATAACCGTACTAAAATGGAAGGTTTATTACTAGAAATTTTCTTTTCGTTGTTAGTTGGCCATACTATTGGTTAATGTTGATACTGTTAGCCAAGGTAAGGCAAGGTACATGTACCAAATCAAGAAAAACAGATATTGCAAGCCAATTTATACAAATACCATTTTATACGAAGCAGAGAATGTAACCACGTAACATAATATCAAGGTATATGTACTATGAATAGTTTATTGGATTAGTTCGATCATTACATAGCCAACAATCTGAAAGGAAAGCCACTTTAAATCTGCAGACTATAGCAAACACAAAAACAAAATGTATTTTTGTAACAGTGTTAAAATTTAGAATAGTTTTATTTACTTCAGCATTTGAGGACAACCTTGTTCCTTGTTATACAACTACCTATTTGTTTGGTAGATTTATTGGTTACCCTACTTTGGAAACGTGCTTTCCAAACTTGTTGTTTTTCCAGGTAGTTTTCCTGTGAGAAAAACATTTGGAAGATGGATTAATGCGAGAAAATCTGCTTTAGTAGGCCGAACGAATGGGACGTTTGTATGTTGTCGATTCAAAACAGTAAAAAATATGTTCAACAACGAGGTAAACACTACTTACCTCCAAATAAGGAGTAGTGGCTCCACACGATTGTATCAACTATTATTGGCTCTCTGAAATATTAACGAGTTGTTTTGCTCGCATCGCGTATGTTATTTAGACAGTTCGAAGATGAATTTCATGTTCCTGTAAATAAAGTTTAGGTAACTCTGTGTTCGACTAGTCCATTCAGGTACTCTGTGCAATATGAACGTGAAATTTCACCTGACAAGTTGGACGTAGTAATTTATCCTTGACATTAACATGGAAGCAGGCGGATACGTCTTGATAAGGAACAAAAATTACAATTTTATGCTAATGAATATAGGGATTAGACACTTTACAAGGGATTGCTATATGATCAATACTTCAGAAACCATAGTATAAAAATGTAGGTAAGAAAATAATTTGAAATAATGTAGTCAAACGCACATAGTGATTGTACCACTGCCAAAATAATGATTAGCTATTCATCAGTCATGTAATTTCATTTTTTAATTAGAAATTTGCCTGGCGCTTTTACATAATTAGAGGTGGCTACATGTATAATTAATAATGAATAATGTGTGTAGGTAGTTAGATAATCTCTTTTCGTATTGACGACCAAAGACAGGACATGGACCACACGTTTGTACTCATACTAGTGTTTGGAAAAACCAAATTGTTATCACCTACGCACGGTTCATAGAAAATGTGTTAGATGTAAACAGATTATTAAAATATGTTATTGCGAGTGAACAGTATAACTAATTCTAGTTATTCAGACTTTTACCAACAAGATAAAATATACCTAAGTAAGTATGCGTGTTAAGTATACATCTACCTCATGCCTTGGTAGAAAATTGAATCGAATTGTTACTGATGCAACCCAAAGATTAAATAAAGCATTTTAATTTTGGGTCTTTTCGTTATATACAATTTTAAGACGCGGAGAACGGAAGTGTCGCAGCAGGATAAGTTATGGCATGCATTTATTGTATGCTGAATGGATTCTAAGGATAAGTGCTATAATGCTTGAATCTCTAGTTTGCTTGGGATATTTCGTTATATAATGTTTTGGACACAAATTGAAACTGCTACATAATATATAAGTACTTAGACATACACGCTATAGTGCTTCTAATGTCATGCGTTTCGTTATATGATGTAGCTGAATTTGAAGTTTGTTACTCCAAGCGCATCGAAACCAAACCACAACATAAGAAAGATAATTGAGCTTTCTTTTCTAAATTGTGAATTAATAATGATGCTGTTATTATAGTAAATAAATGTTGTCAGTGCAATTTTTGATATAATGGTACGAATATGTATGCAAAATAGATGTTTTGTAAACATGCGTGTAAAAACCTTGCAATCTGTGGTTACTATTACTAAGCAGACCAAAACAGCAGGCAAAATGACGGTAGTTAAATTCTTCTCGTACAAATAAAAGGAAAAGTTTGCTTGTATTGTACACGAATGAAAGGAAGTATAACAGTTAACTTGCATGTAAACGTTCCACTCAAATTCAACAGTTATTACTACAGATGAATTCATTAGAAAATTTGAATGCAATTCTTAATAATAGACGTATGGTCACACAAAATCCTCTTACTTAAAAATAAATGTTCTACTGTTACAATCAAATATTTTATCTTTACTTCCAATGTTCCTACTACTACATACTATACGACTATACTCTTCGTTGAAAGGAGTATGCCTAGAAATATTTGTTTCTTACATAATACTGTATATTCTTAGCAAACACAGCTTATAAGTCGTAAATGGATACTGCAGATATTTTAAATGATTTCACTATTGACTGTATCTTTAGACATTATTGCTCATTAAAAAATGCATCAGAAGAAATAGTCACAGAAATGTTTATACAAATATTCAGTGAAAATGCAAACAAGAAAGAAGCCTGAAACAATCCCAGTTTACAAATTCCTTTAAGATTTACCAACAGCTAACACGGCATAGGCAAATAATGGCTTTCTTATTCTCATTTTTGTTTGATAGTCATGAAAATATATTAGGAAACTGTCAAGTACGTTGCTAAACATCTGAGATGATAATAACCCTTTAAAACAAATATCTGTCACTACGTTCACTGTATAAAACATTTTACACATAACCTATAGCAGTCACCACTAATTGCATTAAAACTGTAGCATATATGACGATAATATCACTGGTACTTACTGTTCAGGGTATAGGAATGTTAACTCAATCATGCAAAGCAAATTTACTATAAGAGAGGAAGGAATCTGAGAAGGTGGTGTAAAGGATATTTTATTCATTCAGGGCAAAAGAACATGTTCCACATCACATGTCATGAAAATAGCATGTAAAATTCACATGCGTTTAATTTTTAATTTCTTCTAGAATAATCAGATACATGGTATACCATTATAAGTACGATAGTAGACAGAGAGGAACCGTTGGGTCGTAGCAGACTAACGTATTTACAATGTAAATTACTGTGAACAATGAGAGATCAAAGTAGTTGACTGAGTTTACTTCAGACTTGAGTAAACTTGTGTTGTCGAAAACGTAACTGTAGCAAATCTTAACAATCGCGATTTGAAAGAGGGGAAAAGGAAATCTTTATGTGGTACATATTGTTGCTCCCACTATAGTAGTTCTGTCATCATATGGGCAGGGCAAAATACAGCTCAAATCAAAAACATACTACTACTTAGGTATATTTGTATGTAGTAATGTTCATTTTACATTTGTGTGTAATATAACTATAACTGTATGTAAATTGTAAGTAGTAAATAGTAAATATAAGGATTTGGCAGAGCAAGCAGGCTGAATTCTTTTACAGATAGTGTGTCAACTCCACTTTCTTCGAAAATGTATTATCTGTTGGCTTTGGGTTTTTATTGCCTCTTTGCCTAATGACTTTAGTCACAAAGGCTAAAGCACATGTATTGTTATGGAAGTTGAGCTTGGATTTGCTTCAGTGACATTTCCTTTGGCCGGGCGACTCCTGCTATTAAATCTGTACGATGTTCTCTTGTTTACTCACACACAGGAGTTAACTACCACTGTACTTGTACTACACATTTCCTTGATGTTTTAGTACAATACAAAGACGTTGGAATTGACGCCTAATTATACATTTCAAACTGATGCACGCATCTCATTTCCGTTTTGCTTTGGGTCTTTGTGTACTAAGAGACTTCTAATGTGCACGTGTGTCTCGGAATGATATGCATTAGTTCAGCGTTCATCAGCCATAGCCCATTATCGTATACAACGACGTTGTTATGCTCTGCACGATGATAAATGTTAATGATAACAATACACAGATAATAATAGTTAGTATTAGTATTATCTTGCACTTTGCCTCATTAAAGTCTACTAGGCTGTGAGTTAGCATAAATCAGATAGGTAATCTAAAAATACCTTGGAAATCTTAATCTAAATATATCAGCTCTTACGTAACACGTATCAGAAAATTCTTTAATGTTTTTAGAATGTATATCATAAATTATTGCAGTACATTGTCCATCCAAAGGATTTTTTATGTTTTTTTCATGCTCACTTTTAAGATTAGATATGTAAGATTATAAAGCAATGGATTATCTACGGCAAGTAGTAATAATAGTGGTGGTAGTAGTGGTATAAGTACTCGTGTGTAGAATGTTACAGAGATAAGTGCAGTTTTATATTGTAAACAATGACAAGTTTTTAGGATTTGTGCAATGTTGAGTTAAATGCAAAGGCTAAAGTTGTGGGAGCTTTGAGCCCATTTTTCTGACCATTAAAGGTTAGGCATCCTCCCATTATGTCAGTATTTAATTATTTCAATTTTTACAACTATGCAACATACCAGTATTGTTTCATACCGAACGTGACATGCCCCTTGTTGTATAAGTTGTGTTTGATCGTAGTACTAAGCGCAAAAATAGTAATTTAAACTTGTCCATTGGATTTTTACTTGTTAGCTAACCTGTATGTACTGTATTTGAATATGAAATCGTATTATGATTCGACTTATAAGCAACTAAAGCTTGTACACTTTGAATTTGATGGATGGGTGCTAAGATGCTTGACTTTTCATTGTAGTATTTATTATTTTCTATCGTGGCATCTCGATTATTATTGTGAAGTTGTGGCAATACATTTTACAACCTGTATGTAGTGTACTTATACTAGTAGTTGAGCTTAGTACTAACTACTAACAACATTACCATTTATTACTAATACGTACAAGGAATTCCGTAAACTTGTTACGCAACCTAAACAAATGGCTTGGCATTATTTCATATTTATCGCCCGTCTATCTTGACTTAAGTTTGTAGTCTAGTCGGACAAAAGTGTGCTGCTGGTCAGAGTACTTTGCTTAAAAGATAAGCCCTGTGTTTTTACCATATATGCGTGTGTGTGAAGAATATCGTCCTGCTTTGTTTTACAGATTTTCTACACATTATTATAATACTCCTCTTTCAAACTTACACATTACGTTTGCCTTACCGTGTAGTAATTAGTAATGCAGTGCTATACTTTATGCGGCTCAGCTATACAATATTCTTATAATGCTTCTACCCATATGAAGTGTTGTATGGCAGTATCATGCTATTATGCAGCTTGTCACCTATCACGTCAACGTATTTCACCTGAGTTAACACCAACATTAAAAGCTTGGGAAAAATAATACAGAATTATGTCTCTCTTCCTTTACCTACATTGGAAACTTGTCTTCGCTTGCATCTTCGTATGTACATATCTGTATTTTTCTTCGTTTATAAAGTTTCTCGTTTACTGCATTGCATTTTGCTTTGTGTATTCCTGTCTCACTGTGTCCCTCTGTGTATTATTTCTCTGTATGCCTTATCCCTGCGATCTTTTGTTACGAGCATTTAGAAAATAACATAATTAGTGAATCTCTTGCTGACTTGTCTTAGATATATCCTTGTGATGTAATACGCTTTGTATGTAGGTATCATGTTATTATATTATAGGCGATTTAATTTTCTTTTACGATTTACTATTGATGCTAATGTATCTAGACGGGGAAGTTGTCAAAGTCTAGTGAAAGATATGATAAGTTATTTTAATACTTACCTGATAGGTATTACACATACAGTGGCAATCTGGTAATAATTTATTAGATTCCCATATTTTGTGTTCATGTGTAGTGTATATGTAATCCGGCTTTTTTCTCATCGAAGTCAATTGAACAAACAGATGTTCCTATGGGACATGGAAAGGTAGTTTAAGTAAAAAGAGATAGGTACCTACGTATTTTTTCTCACAGTATATTTCTGTTTATTTAGCAGTTAAATTGCTATAAAAAATAGTCACAAAGTGTAGCGTATACATAGCATCTGTGTTTTTATTGCCATACAGTTGCCCTGAATGTGTGTCTGACTACCAAAGTAAAAAGGACGACACACTACACTACACATGTGAATCGTAAGTTGTAGCATGAGTGCAGTGTGCGAGTAAATATCTTGAAGCTATGAAATTGCGTAGAGTATGTACGTAATAATATAATGTTGCTTTATGTTGTTTTGCTGAGAGATAGGCGAGGAAAAATTCGTGCAAAAAATTAAATGCCGTTATTCACGCGTTTTCACCTCAGGCGCCTGCTGCTGCTCTCCGACTTGCTGCATTTGACTCTTCGTTTGTCTTCGCATTTTTTCTTCTTTTGTACAAGTCATCTAACATATTGTGTGTTATATTCCATCACATCCCGTACTACCACCAATCCTCCTATATAATATGCCTCTGCTTTATACCACTATCTAATGGTATTACACAGCATTACACAGAAACACACTTCTTCTCAACTCTTATCTCATATTAATGTAGAGACGTAATAAAATATAAATTTGCGCTGCCAATAATATAACAGTAAGTACACGACACACATTGATAAGTTGATATCTTATTAAGGATACTGCCAAAGTGTCTTCATGCTGAAATGTAAAAGGAACTGCAACTGACTGAGTTGTTCTCGTCAATTTCCACAATAAGCAATAATATCTCTGTTGATTGTGTCTTGTTAATTGTATCACAAGATTACTTTTTACTGTGTGTAATTTGTTTGTATATACGTTTCTTTTCACTTCTCATCTCATTTGATTTCACTGCTGCTACTGTATTATTTGAGTTTTCAAAGGGACATTGCTAAATAAATGTATTGAGTGTATCTTTATGTATATAGGTATATGCAGACAGATAGTCGGTAGTCGAAGTGATGTGATGAGTCTTTTAACACTCAAGTAGAGCAAATTGCAAATTAAACAGATGCAATTATGTAGGTAGTAAAAGATTATGAAAATTAACAACTGGGCTAATGTGAGTACTTAACATTTAACAAATCTCTTGAGAGCATTGCTTCTTTTATGCTACTACTTACAGACTGCAATGTTTGCTTGTGTGTTTCTTTTGTGTATGTTTGATGTAAGTATTACAGTGTTAGATTGCTAAAGCTTTTAAGTTAACTACCATGTATATTATAGTAAATTACAATGAAGAAGCATTTTTATCACGAACTATTGTAGTAATTGTATGTGTTATGCTGTTAAACATCTAACAATACAAAGTAGCGATGAGAGTCCATTTTGTTCTGCACAGTTCCCTTGTCTGCTCTAATAGCAAAGTATCGTAGACCATTTACAAGCATGAAAAAGTTTCTCCATCGGCAGAATGCATCTTTTTAAACTTTTCATTCCTCATTTATCAAAGTCTGCTTGTGTGAAATCATGTCTTGAATGTATGTCTTAAATTATCTTTGTAAAGAATTTCCGTTTGTTGATTTTCTTGAAATTACTAATGATTGACGATGTTTGTGGCTTCATCATCGCACATTCTTTCTATTACAGCACACACACATACATCATCAAATAGCAGTCTAGTATTAGGGGGCTACGTGAGGTGGAACGTTAAAAAATGATAATCAGATGATACTATAATAAAAGTACATTTCTATTTAATTTTCATCAACAAATTCCTAAATACTACATTGCAGGTAAATGAAAAAATGTTTTAATGAATGAAAGGAGTAAGCATGTAGACGTCAACAAGTGAACGAAATAAATCAGTGCAATAAGTGCAAGCCAAATTAACCACAACCGATACATTTCAGAAGTCAAACGACCTACTATGTGTGGCAATAAATCAAAATGCTTTGAGGTTCATTGCTTTGCTATAGAAAAAAGATTGTTTCTTTCGGTGACTCTCTGTGCATTGTAAGTAAGTGAAGTACCTACATAATAGAACGCACCACACAACCTGCACTTACAATTAGCTCGAAGCTAAAATTGCTCATTCATTCATTGCAAATGCTAGGAGATCTTCTTTCCAGCCACAGGTACACGGTACACCTTGTAAAACTGTACACGTCTTTGCTCAAGGCTTATAATGCATCTTTAATACCAGTTTACCATAATTTAATAGATAGTACGCGTATATAGACGCATATCATCTTACAGGAATTTTCCAATCACAAATAAATACTACCTGTAACTGAAGTCGTGGGCGTAATCAAAATTCATTTTTTGAATTAGTAGTAACTCCATTAACGATTGTAAGTTATAGTTAAGGAAATAGAAAATTAATGGAGAGAAGATCTTTGTATTAAATTGGGTTTGAAACCCTGTGGGAAGGATAAACAAAGAATGCCTTGAGTTTTGGTTTGTCTACAGAAAACAAAGCGACTCCTTCCGCTCTCGGAGATTCGTTTTACGATTGTAATGTCTTTCTGCGGCTTTGGTTTTGGTAAGATCAAATTTTAATAATCGTATGGGTTAGATGGTTGAATACATATTTCCCTGTCCTAAAAGAACTCATTGACATTCAGCGACTGAAACAAACTCATTGAAGCGTGTCATGCACTGAAATTTTTCATGAAGTTGAATGTGACCACATAACAGGTATCACTGCATCCCTATAAACTCAAACATACAAAAGATGCCTTTTCTATGCTACAGAAGATGCGAAGAAGGATACGATAGAGTACAAGTACATAAATACAACAGGAGCATTAGAAGTAGAGGCCAAGCCAAGCAACAAAAGCATAAGACGGCTATTATAGCACTACGTGCAGTTTTTCAGATGCCACGTATTAGTTGTTGGGCATATTATCTTCACTCAACTCAGGTATGTGCATTGTATACATAATGCAAAGGAATGGATTACCGAACCAAACTATCTGTAAGATGCAGTTTCAGATTAAATGCATGGCCAGTCAGTTTGCCCTGCACAGTCTTTAAGCTGAGAGTGTGAAGTTTATCCTGTTCAAGTGCAGATACAGACTGTGGTGGAGTTAAGTTGCAAAGCAACTGTATATCTCTGTCTGAGAGAGTCGAATTCAACAATCATTTCAGTTTAATTCTATAGGTCTGAATTATTTAATGCAATAAAATAACACATGAATTCCTCCACTGCTATTATACAGTCAGTGGGATCGAGTGAGAAACTGTAAGTTATTGGTTGACTTATTTTATCATTCTTTTTGGTTCACATTCGAGGAAAACTTGGTTCAGTTTTATTTCGACATCTTCAACTGCTAAGTACTTTCGTGATCTACTCTCACAGACTACAAATGCATGTATATCTCTTGAAAGAAAAGAAGTACATAGCTTAAAACCACTTGAGGTGTGAGTGTTGAATTATTCTCTGAATCAATGTACAAGTTGTGGGTGGGAGTACATAATCTGCCTACTGGGATTTGATACGATACAACTGTGAATTTTGACGTGAAATATTATTTCACATTGTTACTCCAAGAAAAGAATAAGTTAACTTGAACCGGAGGATTAAGTAGTTGAGCAGGAACGAGGAAGTACTTTTTTATTTCCAATATGTGTAAAGAAGCCGAGTTAATTCAGGGCTTAGAGTTAAACTTGTGAAGAATACGCACTAATGTCCTTGCTCAAATCGTAGCTGACATAAGTTGATCGTAACCAGAAGGAGATGTTGGCCTGGCCCTAAAGAAAATTGTTGTTACTACATCCAGATTACCATGAATTAAATTTGGGATTAAATTCAATTCGCTATAACATTCGTGTAGGATTATTATTACTACTGCTACTAATGTTGGCGTATTGTTGCAAGATACACAGTTGAAGTGCTTCCAAACCTACAGCAAAGAAAATCACTGTTTATACACACAGGTGTACTACAATAGTAGACTCTACTAGACTGTGTATTTGTGTTTGTATAGTAATGACTGGATTTTCTATGTGAACGGACTACAGACATTTGTTTGTGTATTATTGTTCGTGTCTTTTACTCATTGTCATTAAGAAATAGATTGCGCCGTCTCTGAGCGTGTTTTTCCATGCACACAGCTCTCTAAAAACATCCGGAACAATTAGTGTGTTATTGGATGAGTCTACAAGTGTAGTGTAACTACGTGTCTACACGGAATTTATATATGCGATTGCCTTCGTCGGTAGTTACAAGTGTACTTAATGTGAATGGTTAGGGTTTAGAACCATGACGGAAGGAATTGTTTTGATTTGGTTGATTTTCTAAGAGAATGAAAGAAACTATCAGCTGAAATGGAGCAAAAGAATGAAGTAGATTGTGTTTTCTGTCCGAGTGACTCACCTTGCTCCAGTCCTGTCCTCGTTAAGACTGGGATTAACGATGATGATCATTTATATGACTCGTGTTAATCTAATCCGTACTATTCCATCTAATCGATCTGTAGTGTATGCTTATAAGGCAGATATTTTTATTTGTTTACAATAGTAGAACATATTGGGAATGGGAATGTCATGTCAAGAGTGAAGAACAGTGCCTAACACAAATACGTATGAACTTATTAATGTTCCGTCGTTATTTGCACAAGGAAAAAATCACAATGCAAATTATATGTAAGTGTTCTATATTTGTAGTTTGCATGTGTCTACCTATTTCTTATGATAAATATCGAGTGAGTAGTGGAACAATACGTACTGCTTGTTTTTAGAGAACGATCAACATTGATTAAGTTGTTGGAGAACTATTGATTCCTTCATTTCATGTGAGATTGTTTGTTCAAGCATATTATGTGAAAGAAATGCTTTGTGGAGCAGTCACAAACATACAATAGATATCAATCTCAATGTGCATTATTCCAATGCAGATATTTGTACTCGGAGTATTCACCCCAGTGTACAAATAGCAATAACCCATATCACAGTAGTGTCTGTGCCTAAATACACACGTTGGTAGTTTGGTAGTAATAAATCATAATCAAAGAGCTAATTCTCCAAGAGACTGCGAGAGGGTTAACCTTGTGGAAACGGAAACGTCAGGTGGAGAGCAGAGCGCAAGGTAATGCCAATTCGTAATGTTAAAATGTAACTTAAGGTGATGTGATGTAACACAATGTGATTATAAAGTCGAATATTATGGGGAATAATGTAATTTAATGAGATAGTCAGAGAACCAGTAAACCAAAATGAAAAGGGTAAACTTCGGTCTCCACATGTCTGCCCAAATGTTGTTTTCTAACCATTCAACGCTCTTTGACTTACTTTTCGTCTTGGCCGTCTTAGGTCGTTTTAGCGAGAAATATATTACGTAGTATGCAATTTGAATACAAGGAAAGCATACATACAAAGATCAATGTAAAGTTCTTTCGTGGGATTACCTACATACATATTTCTCCCATGTGTTCGTTATGTACATATAATATTTGGACAAATCAAAGGTGAAACCTGTCCATGTGTATCTTCTTGAAGATGATTCATAAGGCTAATAAGATGAGCTAACATTTCCGACTCAAAATCTGTTTACCTAGCCCATAGAATGGGATTAAAATGAAATACCTAGTATAAAGATTAGAAAATTGTATGAATGCCTAAGGTGTATGATTAGTGTGTGTTATACTGTAAATTTCATGAAGATTTAAAAAAAGTCCCTATAGTTTCGTGGCCAATAGCTTTGAAGTCTGGTTGTTTTATTTGTAAGTAAGCTTTGATGTAGGAACAAACATTATTATCTTGGCTGTTTTCTGTATTAGATTGTTGCTTAACTTTTATGGGCATTTTAGAATTTGCATTTAAATCACCTGTTTACTTCTTTTCTTACACATAAATAAAGATAATCCAAATATGGTTGAGGTCTGTTTACAGAGAGTGCTTCATACGGTTAGTAAGGTACTCTATAGTTAAAATATCCTGTACCGTTGTAAAAACTCTTTGAATTCTACCTGCGAACGTAATTAGTGGTTTTAGAAAAGCTATAGAGCCTTTAAAGAAAAGCCTTGGTGATAGATAACAGATTCATGGTACACTAATACTATAGTAGTAATCACATTTGTTGTATGTTCATTCTGATGGTCTTAGGGTCAGGTCATGTGTCTATGTTGTCTTCTTGTATTTTCTTTATATTTTCTGACCATTTTAACTTGTTTATGTGCAAATTGAACTTAAATCTTTCATAGTGCATGTTCTATCACTTTACTAATGAAATGCTCGCGGAAGTCTACACGATCCTTATGAACATTAATGGTATGTTGAGATAGCAAAGTACACAGAATCCTCTTAAGTACAAAAAGTTATACATTTACATATAAATTGTACATGCTATACGTGTATATATATGGTCATTGCAAAACTATATTATATGCTTTGCACGTTGATTTGACATCCCATGCTGTAATTAATGTTAAAGAGCCCTCATAGCATTTCAGATCATATCGCAATTACAATTACTGCTGGTTACAGATACTCACTCAATCCAATTTTGTTCATGTAGAGTAATTTTCGTCGACATTCAAAATTAATAAGCTCTTCGCCTTGTTATGCATGATACGATAAAATTATAAAAGAGTCAATTACAATTCCACGTTGCCTGCTGTACCTACGACGATACATACTATACATGTACACGATACATAGATATAGCTCTCCTACATAGTATATGCAAATGTATAAATGCAATTTGCATTCCAAAGATTAATATACTCAGGTAATAGCCTCTATTTAATTCCCAGCAGCAAAACTAAGGTGTCCTTGGTTGTCGTGTCATTCTCACACTCAAATCCATCTCAGTCTGATTGCAATTGTGTTGCTTGCATTGAACTGGATCAGTTGTAGGTATACATACACTTATATATTACTAACCAGATGCTAACTGTAACTGTATAAAATGTGATATTATTTATATACTATATGTATGTCCTAGTCTCATATCTACCGAAATGTGTGTTGCTTTGTTAAAGCATTGTAGGGAAAACATGAATTTCTTTTTAACCCCCAACTGCGAGCATTCAGTTTTTCCTTAAAGCTTACGGCAACCATAAAATTATGATTTGGCCATCAGCCATTCATGCTCAAGATAGTCATTTCCAACGTTTTACTTTTAACCCTTGTCATTCTGCATACTATGTGGAACTATTGCAATAATGTAACCACCATAGCACATGTTTCTTAATTAAATGCACAGTTCGTTGCAAGCTGCAGTCCTGGCTGCAATGCATAATACAATAACTATAATTACGCATTTAAAAATTGCAATGTTTGCGATTTCCGTAGTATCGTTTGCATTACATATTCAATATGGAGCTGTGGAGGCAATCAACTCGAATCGTTAAGCAAAAATAAAAATATCAATTTTGCTAATTCTATGCGATATAGTAGTTGATCTGTCCTCACAAGAGATTGCCATGTAGTGTGTATTGTCAGTTGAGCAATTAATAAACACAATGTAACGTGAACATTGTTTTGCTATTTAACTCAACGTAACTTTTTGCAAAATGATCTTGAATGTTGAATAAGTGTCGGTGCCTTTTTCATACATTCATAGTATTTATCTTAATGAATATCACAAACCACAACAAAAGTGTCAGTGTCATTAAACGAGTGTAATAAGTGGATTATAACGGTAAACAATAAATTCTTGAGATTCTCTAACAAGGGAGAGAGTGTGCATATTGTGTTTGTTGTGTCAATAATTATGAGCTATTATTTGTTTCGCTCGTTAAACGTCTTAAAAACCAAAGTTGTAATTAAAAAACAAATAGTACATAGTACGTAGAATAAGAAGTGAAGTTATAAAAATCGGAATACTGTTTGAGTATGAAGGAAGTTAGTAGTAGGACGGGGAAGAAAAGTGTTACCATTAAAATACATGACAATAAATGTGAAATGTAAGCCTAAAAATATTTTCCAAGTATTTATAGGTTACCGTAACGCGAAGGAAAATTATATTGCGTGTAGGAAAAGACGGACACACCTGTCTTGTGTTTTGCTAGTGCTAGTGCTAAAGTATTGTTGTCCATTTGTCTTTGAAAATGCTTTTCCTCTGGCCATCTTTGACACGAGATACCATCTTGATAAGGTAACCAACAACTCGGTCTTTATTGTACAGGCTTAGTTAGCTAAGCTTAGAAAATAATAATAATATAGTAAGCCATTACCAGTCTTATATCCATATAGTCAACCAGGAAAGACCGCTGACATTAGTTGGGGTATTAGTTAGTAGTGTTATTACAGTACACACACACAACGAACTATTTGCTATTCACCTTGCATATAATTTTCCGTTCGCACCTGTTCTGCCTCTACTTTGCACAGCTACGTTGTAAATGGGTTTACTTACTACGGCAGTGTTATTTAGTTGTAGCTGGAAGGAGCTACACGAGAAACACACATATGTAATACAATGAATTTGGCCATTCCATTGAACTCTACCTGTCATGTTCTGCCTTACCCTTACCTCTTTTCAGTTAGCATCTGCGAAATCTAAAGTAGGCTAATTGCATTTGCATTATTAACTATGTTGTTGTGGTTGTGATGCTACTTGAGTAGATATTAGGTAACAATAATAAAATATAAGATCAAGTGTAGATATTTAGTTTCTTAACACGTTCACATGGTTTACCAGCTTTTATAGCCCCCAGATATTTTTCCACCAAGATTGATGTATGATTTTGCGAATCGTGCAATGAAAATTTTCAATCAGCCGTTAAGCATTAAGGTGGACTCAATTGCTAATAAAGCGTTTCTTTATTTGACCACGACCAAAGCCAAAATGCTGTTTATATACTACCATCAGTTTTTGTAGCTTCTACGCGAGGAAATTATTAAACTCCTCAGAAAGTTTCAAGAACCATGATATACTGCTAATGAATCTGAATCTTGACGAATACAATAATTCATTCTTTTTCATCCACAGTAACCCGTTCTGGACTTTAACATCAAAAGATCTCTGAATCTCTGTACTTCATCAGCTTAAGTGTTTAAGTGTTAATGGGGTAATATATATTATTACTACATGTAGATAGTTGAGTGATACAGTTTTCTATTTGAAAGCTATACAGACGACTCTACTGAAAGTTATAAATATCTAAAATATATGCACATAGTAATTTTTCCTGTTCGGATAATTAGGGTTTACACGCAAAACAATAAGAAAAATAAAGTTTGTATGTATGTATTGTGAAGATTTGCGTGTACAATGAAATGAATTGTATTTGCAGCAGAGATAGCAGCAGAGATTGTATTGTAGAGAAAATTGATGGATGTTGTATTCCTCTTGAGAGAATCAATCTCCATGAATGTCTAATCAACGTTCGTGAATAGGTTGTCTTGTAATGCATCCGTTCGGAAGATGACAAAGCTGACCACCGACAAGTCATGACAGTGTGGAAGTTGATACGCATTTACAAAGTGTGGAGAGTGAGAGAGAGTTTCAATTAAAAGTCCCAGCAATTACAACGATTTTTTATTATTTCAAAGCATCTTACAATAGGAAGGAACAGGTTAACCAGATAATTAATGTTTATGGGTGCAGTGACTACGCTGCGACTGACTAACTACTTGCATGAGCAGTCTCAGTAGTGCCTAGCAAGATTTTAGGTATTCATTGGCGAATTTCTGATGATAATCGTGATTAGTGTAAGACAGGGATGTTTTCATGACTTTCCTTACTTGTCACTTGTGCACTACGCATTGTGCTCATGTATAAAGAAGCATAGGGGCGTCATTTTAGCACTACTTGCGTTGTTATGATTGTAGTGCATTCAAACAGGTTCAACAACTTTGACTTGTCAAGTTCTAACTTCAATACATTTTTAGATTTCGGGGACAAAAAGGATAGGCTGATTATAATAAATGGCAAGTGTGTAAAATCATTCGTTCATGCACATAAATAATAAATTGCTAATTGTCTTTAACCATTTATATCCAGATTCTAATCTCATCTATTTTACTTATTCAAAAACAATTAGAGAAAACTTGCGAAAACAGATTAGCGATACCCAGAACCAGGCAAAACAAAAAATATATTCAAGTCAAACGAATATTATTCAATAGCAGTCAGAAAATAATTTTTGCTAATGCAAAGTAATTCGTCACAATAAAAACTTACCTTACCAATTCAATAGCTATACCTACTTAATGTCAATATTATTGAGACTTGTTTTTAATTGTATTTGCCTGTAAGCAATTTTAATATTAAATAATACAAATACGTAGGTATATAATAATTACTCACAGTGAAGAACTACCCTCCCTGAATAAACAGGGCAAAAAATTGAATTAATAACCAGGAAGGATAAGGCAGGGCAGTAATACGAACAGGCATAGTTGTTATTACAATAAATGGTAGGTATTCGTTTTACGGGAAAGGAAATGAAGTCGACTGACTTACTATTGATGCCTTCTTTTCCTTCAGCTGCAATTTCACTGTAGAATATACCTACTTAGCTTTTGTTGGTTTCCCATGTTATACCTGTGTACAATACTGGCTAACGGGATCCCGAATTTGCATCTTACGAAAAATTTACAATTTATAATTGCGAATGCTTATCATTACAATAAATAATTGTGAATATCTAATGTTTTTGTCCCGGGCACCCTCCCAGTAGGAGTTTCTCACTCAATTTTTCTTTGTGTGATGTTTCAGACCGCGTTAATGTTAGATTATACAAGATACCTAAATAAATGAGAAAGAACGCTTAAAAAAGGATATAGGTTACACGTAAAGGCTAGAAGGTTATAGATAAAGTATAAGTGCACTCTTAATAATCCATCCTTATTTTCAGTACGGTAGTACACAATTTTCAGCACTGTAGGATTGAATTTGCGAACGTTATCAATCTATCCTTAAATTCAGTATGCAATGCGTACTAAAAC